>JZLH01S0155487.1:105632-120866 GCA_001188425.1 Eucidaris tribuloides
ATCATGTTTGTGAATCTCTACATTTGGCAGAGCTAACAAACCACACACTATTCACCATGGGAATACAATACTGAACAGCTAGGGATTGTTGTACTTTATTTTAAAAAATACTTTTTTAGATTTAAATCAGATTATTTTTTTTGGGGGGGGGAGGATTTGCGGGAAAAAAAGAAGATATTTCTGCCAAAACATTTATACTTGAATAAAGTAAATGGGTGGATTTCGTAAAATTGCAGTCAATACTTCAATCAAAACACTTATTTTTTTTTCCAAACAAAAAAAAGGAAAAATCAAATCTTGACTTTCTTATGTGGACATCATAAGACAAAAGAAAGCAACATCAATCCTGAAAATTTTTTATACTGACATACTGTAATTTTAAAATCATCCAGGGAGCATATATCACAACATACATTTTCTATGGCAAAATAATCAGGGACCCTCCCCCCCCCCCAACCATGACCACTTTAAGTGTGTTTTTTTTATTTCTCCAAAAATGAAAACATGTCAAAATGTGATTGTCAGGGCATTGATATATGATGGGCCTATACATTTACTGTACATGCAGGTCTATCTGAAAAAAAGCACAATAGGAAAACAAGGAATTTTTTCACCATTTACCAAAATTATATACTGCCTTTCTTTTACAGAACATAAAACATCGTTCTATTCAGAATAAGGAGCCAATATTATAGGAAAGAAGGATTATGGTATGTTTTGCAAGAAAAAAACAGCAAAATCAATTTTCCTAATATCAAGTGTATGTTGTTTATGTATTTTAGCACAAACTGCAAAATGAGAAGAAGAAAAAAAACTCTGAATGAAAACCATACCAAAATTCCGCATGTCATTTTCTTTCAAAATTGACAACCGGCTTGATTTTCACGGCAAAATTTTACAGCATGTTCTATGTTTATTGATTGCCGGACCATGGTACAAACTGAACAAACTGCAAAAAGAGAAGAAGAAAAAAAAACTCTGAATGAAAACCATACCGAAATTCCTCATGTCATTTTCTCTCGAAATTGACAACCGGCTTGATTTTCACCGCCAAATTTTACAGCATGTTCTATGTTTATTGATTGCCGGACCATGGTACACCGCATTGAGTCTTGCGAAACGTGCCGTCACGAAAAAAATCAATATCTTCCTTTATCAAAATCTTGACTTGTGTCTTAAACTACACGATAGGGTCTAAAATGTCAGTGAGTATATATTTGGCATACAATAAAAATCAAATAAATCAATTTTTTCCCCCAGAACTACTGATCTGCTGCTTGGCAACCAATACCGAACATTTGTGCTCGTTTAAAGGCGGTACTCATGGTTTCTGTTGGTGAGAATAAAGACACTATTTAAAGGGAAATTTATGACATGATTGAAAAAAGTTCTAAATTTAAAGGACAGTGACATGATTGGGAGAAATAAAAGAATGCCTTTAGAACCAAACTGGTTGAAAGATATACCAAATGTACACCAGCAGTAGTGGATCTCCCTGCTGGAAGGATTTGTTTTAAATTTTACTTGAGCCGAATCAAGCATGAACCTACTGGTATTTTGTTTCCCTCGAGCCTCGATAGAAATGACCCCATAGAGACCTACATTACAGATTTGTCTATCACAAGGCATACTTAAGCAATGTCATTTATCTTTAAAGGAGGGGCTCATGGTTTCCATGGGTGAGAATAAAGACACTTTTTAAAGGGAAATTAAAGGTAAATGACACGATTGGGGGTAGTCCTCAACTTGGGCTGAAACTACTCTAGAATCAAGTAAACTATGCAAGGGTTCTCCTGTGAAAATCTTGTAGTCAAACGTTGACTCATTCTAAAATAAACAATGTCAATATCACTCGTAGCATGGAAACCTGATGTGTGGCTCTCTATGTGGCTTATTTTTATCGTCCCCGGAAAAAAATAAGATACTCCTATGTTTGTGCTTGATTCTCTTTAAGTAAACAAATTACAGACAAATCCTTTCAGCTGGGAGATCCACTCCTGCTAGTGTATAGTTGGTATATATTTCAACTTATTTGGTTCTTGAGGCATTTTCAAGTGTTCCCAATCATGTCACTAACCTTTAATGGCATGATTGAAAGAAGTCCTAAATTTAAAGGGAAATGGCCAGATTGGAAGTAGTCGTCAATTTAGGACACAATGATACCAGAATTAAGTATACTACAAAAATAGTGTATTTATAACACAGTATGTGATTGGCTGCATTGGTATCACATGTCATTCACTGTTATAGTGCATGACCGTGCACTATAATTATTTGTGCTTTGGCAACGAAAATGCAATCCCAGATTAAATTGGAGTTGAGGCATTCTTTTCACAGTTTTACCTTTGATATCGTTTTTTAAGCCATGGGGTAGTTTTTCTGACGAAGAGTAGGCACTAACTTTAGAGATATGTTGACGACCAATGGTTGCATTATATTGATCTACCATCAATATAAAAAGTGAAACTGATGTAATTTCAGGAAATTAATAAGAAATGGAGAAAATTTTTCGCTGTTAACATTTGGGTGATGTGCGCGCAAAATTCAGAGCGTATTCCCGCGTGCACTGCACTTAGCGCGTAATATGCGATAATACGCTAGCGCATTCCAGGGTCATTGACTACAGTGCACTCGCGCGCGCTGCACTTCTCCATGATGTGTATAGGGTTTAGTTTGCTGTGTTTTTTTTTCATATTGCACTATTAATGTTATAAATACACTTTATTTACTATATTAAATGGTGTATGTTATGTCGTGCACTATTCTAGACTATATGAACTCCAAATGCATAATTATCCCTTGTGCAACTCTATTTCAACTCGACCTTCGGCCTCGTTTAAATAAAACTGCACTCGGGCTAATTATGCATTTGTCGTGCACATAATCTAGTATAGTGCACTCCATATCATACACTATTTATATAATAGTTTCTGCTCTCTGAAAATTTCATAGTCATACATCTTATTTTCATTGTACAACTATTTTCAGAAAATACTGTGATGGTATTGGTGTACATTGGTGTATATTCAAGCTGGAAGGATTTGTCTTAAATTTGTTTACTTGAGGGAGAAACAAACAATAATTTAGTAGTAATGACAGAAATTGATCCCATTGAAATCTACACAACAAATTTCACCATTGACCACAGCAATTTCTGATGATGATTGCACAACAAAGTCAAAATGTATGGTGCACGACTATGAGATTTTCACAGCAGAAACTTGATTTGGGGATCAATGTGTTCTACGAAGTAGTGCTTCCAATCTTGCTATTTCCCATTTATGTATAATGAATAGCACACCTACAATATTACAAAATGATGGATATACGTAATTTATTTAAAAGTACAGACAGCAATTAAGTTACATATATTTCTTCAAATTTACATTGTTTTATGTACTTTCGGGGTAGATTAATTTTCCTCCATTTCTTTCCATCACTCTCTTGCTCAATTTCCCATTTTTAATCATACAGCTGAATAAACTAGAGGGTTCCGGGATCGACTCGTATGTCGGCGGAATAATGGACTGCCATTAATAAATGACAAAAGAAATAATCAGCGTGGGCGTGCATGTCGGGGTCGCAAAACATACTCAGTCTAGAATCAACATTGATAAACGATGAAATTCTCATTTCGGGGGAGGGGGTGGGCGGTTCAATTATGTTGATATAATGGGTACAGAAATTATTAATATCAAACAAATGCATTGATTTAAAACATGTGTTCATTTGTTTGAAGTGTGTATGTGCCGGGGTGTGTGGGCGTGCGGTGTACAATAGCGATTAGCTCGGAGTATTTATTCTGTATGGATTCATCGATAATTATGGTATAAGTCCAGATGGTCCGTTCATTATCTCACACATGTTAAAACAGAGCTAGGTAGTAATAAAAGAAACCATTGGAATATTAACAGTTGGTGATTAAAATCAGATTTAACATACTATATGATTTTGCATACGCTTTAGATTTCAATCTGTTTTTATTAAATTCTATATAACTTTAGTTTTAAACACCAGCAAATCTTACCTTCTCATTACATGTAGGACATCACTTAACTTATGAACGTGTATCTTACTATACGCCTGTCCTAATATTTTCAACTTCTCAAACTTAACTTCATTTGGGGATTCTCCTGTTTGTTTTTATTTAAACTGAAGTTTCCTGTTGTAACAAAATAAAATGAAACATAAAATGTTTGTTGGATACTGCATAAAATGTTCTACTAGAGTTGTATTTGTCCTATATGTAGGTCACAGAACACATACATGTACAATTCCACTATTGAAAGACTTCTATCAACTTTATTTTCAAAAACATATTTCTTTCAGATGGTGCTTTTAGAGTTACAAAATTTTAGCATTCTGCTCGTACATTATCTCCAGAACTTGAGCTTTGTTTACACACCAACATGTACATGTACACAACATTCAATGTCAAATAAAAGCCTACTAATCATTCCACAGAAGGTGCATTAACATTACAAATCTTCGCGAAGTTTATCTTCTCGGAGACTTCGCGAAGTTTGGCTTGATCGTTCACACTGGGGCAAAACTTCTAGAAGATTTACTTCCCGCGAAACTTCTCGAAGATTTGGAACGCACTGCGCATGTGGAAACAATCAAAATGTACGGACATTTTGCTACAGATTGATCAGGAATTTTGTTTCTGCGATGCTCCAATGTCCTTTACATTATTTTAATGAAAGTATACCAAGCTCACACGAAAATTGAATGAGTTTGGACGTATGTTGCTGCGTACAAAACGCACGTAAATATCCGAGCTACATTACCAAACTTCGCGAAGTTAATCTTCGGGAAGTGAAACTTCGCCAAGTTTGCTGTAAGTGTGAATGCACCTAGAGTGTATTATCAATCAGGGACAAACATTTTAGTGTTCTAGCTCCTGAAAGTTGGAACAATCTTCCACTCACAATAAGTGAATGCCCTACTCCTGATGTTTTTTAAATGAACCTAAAAACTTTTCTGGTTTCTATATAATTTTGTTTTTGTTTCATTTTTCAGTTGAGGTGCCATGGTACTTTTTTTGTGTATATCGGCATAAAAACTTATCTCATTTTTTTCATAAAATAAACTTTTCTGATTCATTTACCATCCAACATTAGTTGTGCTGCAATGCACAGACTATGAGTCAGCCTTACAAAATGCCAATTAAAATACTCAAAGTATGCCTGGATCTTGTCTGATAGTACCAGGAAAAAGGTTAGAGCCAAAATGACCAATATAAAGATAAAACTTACCATTTCTTGAAAATGATAGTACAGTATATCTATTTTCTTCATTTATACTACTCAAAAAGTGTATTATGGGATGAAGGCAATCATAGGCAATATAATCTTAAGCGTTGTGGTCAATTTATTTCAATGTCTGTTTGTATGTCTTTGTCTGTGTGTCTATGTTACATGTATGTCTTTGACTGCTTATGCAAAATGCATTTGAGGATGCTCTTGTTTCTTAAAGTTGAACTGAACTTCCTGATGCATAAGAAAAAATGATACTAGTTGATACTTAAAATGCTACAAAAAATAAACCTTTTTTTTCATTCACCATGTAACATAATGCTGCAGTGCACATACTGTGAGTCAGCCTTACAAAATGCCAATTAAAATACTCAAAGTATGGCTGGATCTTGTCTGATAGTACACAGCACACGGCCAGGGAAAAGGTTAGAGCGAAAATGACATTTCATTGCAGACTTGAGCTAATAAAAGTGAAATAAACGTGGTGATCAAAGAACTCTGATATTTGGACGAGGTAAACAAAACAATTTAACAGAACCCCCCTCCAGTCCACTTGACGATGATAATAAACTTCCCGTGAGCACGTGCCGAGATACCAAAATATGGGAATACTGTATATGTATGCATACACACAGACCCACACAACACAGATATACCCACAGGAATGCACGCGCGCACACACACACACACACACACACACATAATACAGTGTGTCCCAGAAAAAAGGAAACCGAGATTAATTAAGATATTTTTATATATTAACTACAAATATGACTAGAAAATCGTACATAGTTGGAAAGCATATTTTCTCTTCTTTAATTTGATACCAGTCACAGAGATTTCCATTCATGCATGACTGAGCAAAGGCAACCAGAAGGGAGACAGGTATGAAATCATTTGCACAAGCAAATTTAAAATTCAAACTGTCATGCTTGAATGTATTCAGAATATTTTCAATATTAGGGGACATTATTAAAAGGCCTGTTTGATCTTCTTTCATATGATACCACATTTGTGAAAAATAAGCGATGCAGGCGTAAGAAAAGACAATTTGAAAAGATGCTTGTTTTCAGAAATGTTCCAAAATGCATTCATTAACCCTGCTTTCTGGATTTGGCAGCCAGCAGCTAAGAAATAACCTCGCCAACAAGATTCGCAGCCTATTGTTGTGCCCCGAACAAGATATTGTGTGAAGTCAGCTGTGCGTGAACCTTTTGTTCAGCTTGCCTCTAAAATGATCAAAATGTATTCATTCTAAAAATGACGCTAAAACAGGAATGTTTTAATTTTACTCGTTCTCCCGCATACGTTATTCATTTTCTACGAATAAGGTGTCAGATAAAAGAAGAAATTCTGAATATTTATGTTATGCTTTGATTTCTTAAAAATAATTACATTTACCACCCTGAAAATGCACTCAAATGTGGAATTTGTGCCTGCAAATGAAATTTTGGTAGTATCAATATCCATTGTTTTAATTCAATCATGCGTGAGCAATGAATAATACGTTGTGTATCAAATGAAAGAAGAGAAACACAGCTTTACGATCATACCTCATTTATCTAAGAAATTGTTCATTATGATATTTTTGCCATGAAATCCGGTTTCTTTTTTCTGGGACACACTGTATACATATACATTGTACACATGTACAGTGTATACACAACACAAACTGTCACACACATAAAATATATTCACACACATACATACACATGTATGCACACATACAAAAAACAAACATACATACAATATGGGCACACTGTAGATGTGTATATGAACACATGAACATGCACACAAACACAGACATACACACAAAATACACATAAACAACATACACAACACAGAGAATATACAATCACATACATGTACTACCACACACATACATGTACAGCACACATACATGTGCACACATACATTCTGTACAAAATAAACACACACAATACAGTACACATTTACCATACATGTATACACACTAATACATAATATACACACAGACACACAAAAACATAAAATACACACAGACATACAAAGACAGACATTATACTGGTAAATGCACGTTTATAAAGATACACACAAATAACATACACAACATACACAACATACATACACATACAAATACATGTACACATACACACACGAACACATACACATTCAAACACACACTACTGGCATTTTAACAATACATACATGTATATTTGCACACATGCACATACACTAACACATACACACAATACAAACACACACATACACACACAATAAAAACACACATACACACAATATAAACACACAGACATGACATGGTACACACACAACATACACACACACAAATGTACAAACACTGCTAGAGCAGTTCAAACAATATCAATCTATTACATTGCTCGTTAAGTGTTTATGACCGGGATGTACTAATGTTAGCTGAACCATTACAATGGATCTGAGAGACGTGAATGATTAATCATTAGGCGGGGACATAACAAGGTCGTTCCTCTCCCCGGTACTTAATGGCCACTTAGGACCAAACGAGACAAGCAGGTGTACTAGATCAGCTTGCCCATCATATCATACTTGAAAGCATTAGACATTCATAAAGCAGTAGACTATGATGTGTGAGTGGAGACGGAAAGCAAGATCCCTTCAAGAAAAGAGAAACATTTGCAATTTTACAAGTGAAATAGTTGTATTTCATTACATTTTAAGCACCTTACTGACTAGGGGTTCGATTGATTGATTGATTGATTGATTGATTGATTGATTGATTGATTGATTGATTGATTGATTTAATGTAAAGTGTAGTTTCACTTCTTAGCCCAAAAATGTATACAGTATCTCTATCCATTTCTACGATGCCACGCCATTTTGAAAACCTTAATGAACACTGTTTAACAATATTTCCAGTTCAAAAAATGGGAGCTGGTGGAAAAATGAAGGCCGAAAAAAGTACACCTCAAACTGATCAGAGCGCTTTTAAAAAGTAAACATTTTGAATGAGCAGTTTTATATCTTGATAGTGGCAGCATCACTGAGTGCTCCACAATGTTTAGCAATGTCTTTAACGATGCCTGTACAGATGTGACAGTGTGATGGAGTTGGGGGAGGTGGGGAGATAAAAATGGTGCTAGAATTCTCAACAGGATTAGCAACATTCAAACACCTCCCCGCGGACTGCTCTGGGGTCCCAGAGTGACAAAACACCTGTCCCTAGGAAAGGGGCAGGTGAAATTTGGCACCAAACATCACAGCTGTGGCTACTACTCAAACTTTATTCCGACTGGGTGTGAATGTGTTTCACGCCGCGACTCAAGAAGTGGTTACACACATAATCCATAATGGAGCACAATCAGTTTAAGGGCAAGAATATTTCTATTTTGTTAAAAATCAGTTGTGATATTTGAAATATTTAATTTTTACAGTTGAGCATACATGTAGCCGCCAACATGACTCAATAGAAATTAGCTCTGTTTGAAATTAGTAATGCTAGCACATTCTGAATAGTACAACATAATAAACAACATCTTCAGTTCATAACAAGCAGAAACTGAATATTAAAGCAGAGACTAAAATAGTAATCTAAAACAAAAATAGGAACAGTTAGCAGCTTCATGTACATGTATGGTTGAGGACAATATTAAATACCTGCAGGATAGCATAACTTTGATTAAAAAAAACTTTAAGACCATTGTTTTTTTCGCAGCAGACACTTTGGTACAGAACAGATTTACATGAAAACAGCACAATACTAGTTTTACATCATACTCTAAACACAAATCAACATTATGATAATCACTTGTATTAGTAAACACAGAAATGCATACTGTGGACATTAGTGTTGCACGACTAAGTCGCCAAAAGTCGGAGTCATGACTATTGTCAAGGAGTCGCGACTCCGACTTTAGAAATGCAAGAATCAACTCCATGTACTCACATAATGTACGCAATATAATCCAGTCAAAACATGGACGACAATGTATGGGACAATGACAGAAAGTCAATTTTAGAATGATCGTTATCACAGTTGAAACATAAGTTCAAAAATCATGTACAGTTCAGTTGAAGTAGAGGTACGTTAGGCATGAATGGGGAATATATTCATGTTGTTGAACTGAAATCAATGGAGGAGGACACTGAACAGTCATTGTATAGGCTTTAGTGAGTTTCTTTAATTACCCAGTGATCATACTGACAGAACAGAACACTGAGAGTCGGCAAATAGTCGGAGTCATGATTTTTGATGGGCGACTAGTCGACTCCCAAAAATCCTGGAGTCGTGCAACACTAGTGGACATGTTTAACTGTGGATACATGTATCTACATTGTAACTGAGAAGAGCTGTTTCTATATAGTACTTGACAATACATGCTTTCACATGGAAACCAAGGAATGGAGGAACTCTGATGGAACTTCGAAGAATTGTCATTATTTTTTTCCACATCCCATGGATGTGATGGTGTTTGGATTATGACCACTCCAAAGAGTATAGCATTGCTGTAAGACCATCTCTGGTGGGAAGAGTGTTGTCATGGTAACACAAAATCACAAATTCCAACTTCTTCCGTTTCAAGATTACACACAACATACATCATGTTGTATCCACACTAAAAATGTTAGGAAAATTTATCTGAAGAATTAAGATATCCAATCATCACACAATCATCATAGGTAATATGCAAAATAAAAAAAAAAATAATCAAACTGATTTCTTCCCTAAACCTATACATAAGAAGAATAATTTTGGGTGATGGGCCCCTTTAAGCCTTCTTGAAAGTACAGCCGCTGTCCAGTATACATTGAGGAAATGTAATATCCAAGACAGCCGAGAAAAAAATCAATATTGAAAGAAAAATACCACCACAGAGACATACACAAAGTGCACTTGAACAATCTAATGAGTGCCTATTGAAGTGGTGCTTCAAAAAAATATATAAATAACGTCTGGCACAGGAATACATCAATATGAATTATATTCATAACTCTGATCAAGAATAAATGTGAGAGTGAGAGATATTATATATCACATTTACATGTCGTAGTGGTTTGGGGTTTAGGAGAAGTGTGGATGGACTTCGATGCAAGATGTTCAAGCCTTGTTTTGACATTTTTGAGAGCATTAAATCACACAACCAGAACTGATGTTTGACAGAAAATGTGGGAGAAGATGAATTTTGATGTCAAGATGTTTTTCGATGAATAAAGCTCTCCTTATTCTTCACATATCCTGTAATAACAGTAACAATTTAACAAATGTTTCGAATCACATAAGGAATTTACAAAAACAACACCTTCTAAATATTGGAGTTCCTTCCTTCCTTCCTATTCTTTCTTTTTTTTCTTTTTTCCTTCTTTCTGTCTGTCTAGATCCTCCTTTCTTTTCTTTTCTTTATTGAATTTTGATCTCAAAATGTTTTTTTCCTATATATATTGTTTCCATAACTCTCCTATTCTAAGACAAAAGTAACAAATGTTGAAAATCACATAGGGAATTTATGAAGTAACACACATGCTGGGCGTGTTTTTGTTTTGGGTTTGTAGTGCAAAATTGTGCCAGAAACACATTTAACCATGACCACCATTTAAAAATCTCAGCTATATAGCCCCCATAGATTACTGTGTTATACTATACAATACAGTGTAGTATCCCATAGATTACTGTGCTATACTTATGAAGTCCATCCTTATGTACATTCATTGCCAGTAGCAGCATAAATTTACCAAGTTTTGTATTCTAGGATGTTTATTTGTCCATCCAAGCAATATTATGTAGTTCATATCACAGTTTGATCACTTTTAAATTGAAACTCCACAATGTTAAATTGTCTCTTTAAACCCCCAAATGCCCTTTAAATTACAATTTTGAGACTGAGAGGGTCATGCTAGCGGGGTAAGATATGAACTTACTCCAAATCTCTAAACTCTCTGAAATGCACCCTTGCTTCATTCATACTATTTTCCATATTTTACAAATTGTGCATCTGATCTATCATAACATTGTTTTCTGTTTACTCTCTTGAACATTATTACCTGAGAACCTGCCAAGAACAGCAGTTACAATCTAAAGAAGATCTGAAATCACTCTTTCCAAGTTTCCACTTCCTTATCTCTCTTCCTCTTGCATTCTTCATACTTCTTATGATGCTCTTCTATTCTGTTCTCTTCTTCCTCAAACAGAGCATCCTTCTTATCAACCTGCCTTCTTTCCTTCCTCATCCTTCCTTTTTTCTTTCATTTTGCATCCTTTCCTTTGTTACTCCACTGTTTTCTTCTTCTTTTTCATCTTCTTCTACTTTGCTTTTTCTTCTTCTTCTTCATCTTCTTCTTCTCCTTCATCTTCTTCTTCTCCTCCTCCTCCTTTTTCTTCTTCTTCTTCTTCTTCTTCTTCTTCTTCTTCTTCTTCTTCTTCTTGTCTCCTTTGTCTTCTTCTTCTTCTCCTCCTCCTCATTCTTCTTCTACTTCTTCTTCTTCTCCTCCTCATTCTTCTTCTCCTTCTTCTTCTTTTTCTCTATTCTGCATATCTTCTTCCTCAGTAGCAGTATTCTTATTCTATCCTTCTCATTTCCTCAAACTACCTTCATCCCTTTATCACTCCTAACTTTACTTCTACATTGTACCTCTCTCTACCTTTTCTTTCCCTACATTCTTCTATTAATGCTACATTTCTATTCTATACCTCTCCATCCTCAAAGAGTATCCATTTTATCCTCTTCTTTCCCCATCTTCTTCATCTTCCATACATCCCCCTTGGTTCACTCATATCACTTTCAACTACATATGCATCCTTTCTTTTCCCAAACCAAACAATCAGAGATGACGTTTATCCAATTTCTATCAGACAAATATCTAATCTATCATAACACTGTATATCTTTTTACTTTCTTACACCCTATACCAATCTAAAGAAGATCTGAAAACACTCAATCCCTCTTCCCATTTCCTTATTGTCCTCTCCATATTCTTCATCTTCCTCATGTAGCCCCCTCAGTTTACATGTATCGTTTTCAACCATGTGCAACCATTCTTTTCGCAAACCAATCAATCAGAGATAACATTTATTCAGTTTCTATCCAACAAATACTGTATCTGATTTGATCTCCTTCTCCTTCTCCGTCTCCTTCTCCTTCTCCTTCTCCTCCTTCTCCTTCTCTTCTCTATCCCTCTTCCCATCACCATATTGTCCTCTCCATATTCTTCATCTTCCTCACAGCCTCCTCAGTTCACTCATAGCACTTTCAACAGTATACATCAATTCTTTTCCCACACCAAACAACCAGAGATGACATTTATTCAATTTCTATTTGATAAATATCTGACAGATCAGAACACTGTTTACTCTCTTACACCCTATACCAATCTAAAGAAGATCTGAAATCACCCTATCCCTCTTCCCATCTCCATATTCTTCATCTTCCTCGTTTTCCTCACAGCCCCCTCAGTTCACTTGTATCATTTTCAACCATGTGACCCATTCTCTTCCCAAACAAAACAACCAGAGATGACATTTATTCAATTTCTATCTGACAAATATCTGATTTGATCTTCTTCTTCTCCTTCTTCTTTATTCATTATTAAATTGTCATCATTTTACTACTTCACCTAGTAATGTCTTAATGCAAAACGAAGCCTTCTTCTTCTTCTTCTTCTTCTTCTTCTTCTTCTTCTTATCCTCCTCCTCCTCCTCCTATTCCTCTTCTTCTCCTTCCTCCTCTTCTTCTTCTTCTTCTTCATTCCGCTCTCCCTTTTGTCTTCTCCATATTCCTCAATCTCCTCACAACCCCCTCAATTCACTCATATCACTTTCAACTATGCACGCCCATCCTTTTCCCAAACCAAACAATCAGAGATAACATTTATTCAGTTTGTATCTGACAAATATCTGATCTATCATAACACTTTTTACCTGTTAAATCTTTTACACCCTATACCAATCTAAAGAAGATCTGAAATCACTCTATGTTTACTCTCTTACACCCTATACCAATCTAACGAAGATCTGAAGTCACTCTATGTTTACTCTCTTACACCATACATATACTAATCTAAAGATCTGAAATCACTCTGTTTACTCTCTTACACCCTATACCAATCTAACGAAGATCTGAAGTCACTCTATGTTTACTCTCTTACACCATATATATACTAATCTAAAGATCTGAAATCACTCTGTTTACTCTTACACCCTATACCAATCTAACGAAGATCTGAAATCACTTTATGTTTACTCTCTTACACCATATACCAATCTAACAAAGATCTGAAATCACTCTGTTTACTCTTACACCCTATACCAATCTAAGGAAGATCTGAAATCACTCTATGTTTACTCTCTTACACTCTTTACCACTCTAAAGAAGATCTGAAATCACTCAATCCCTCTTCCCATTTCCTTATTGTCCTCTCCATATTCTTCATCTTCCTCACAGCCCCCTCAGTTCACTCGTATCACTTTCAACCATGTGCAACCATTCTTTTCCCAATCCAAACAACCAGAGATAACATTTATTCAGATTCTATCCAACAAATATCTGATTTAATCTTCTTCTTCTTCTTTTTCTTCTTCTTCTTTCTCCTCCTCCTCCTCCCCCCTCTCCTCCTGCTCTTCCTCTTTTTCTTCTTCTGCTTCTTCTTCTTCCTCCTCTTTCCTCTTCTTCTTGTCTTTCTTCTTCTCTTTCTTCTTCTTCTTCTTCTTCTTCATCTTCTTCTTCTTCTTCTCCTCCTTCTTCTTCTTTTCTCTATCCCACTTCCCATCTCCACATTGTCCTTTCTATATTCTTCATCTTCCTCACAGCCCCCTCAGTTCACTCATATCACTTTCAACCATGAGCAACCATTCTTTTCCCAAACAAAACAACCAGAGATAACGTTTATTCGCCGCCAGACACAAAGTATCTTCCTTTGTCCCCTTTTAGCCCCCAACCAAACAGATGTTCCCATAAGCTAGCTCCGTTAATAAGGTTCCAATTCAAATCTCTGAATGTGGGCCAGCGTCAATTGCACAAAAATAGACGCTTATCTCAGTCGGACGGGTCACCTAATCACATCGCTGTCATAACATGTATACAGGCTGACCGGCTGCGCAGTAAAACGAGTAAAGAAATACGACCCCCTTTGGCTACTTGGTGTCCGAGTCAGCTTTACCCTCGAACCGCCAGTACCATAAAATGCAATTGCATACATTTCGTCGGTGAATCTCGTACCTAGTACAAACCTACAAACATTCGCCGGTACGTGAAATCACTGACGATTTGTTTGTTCTCATTCCTTGCCATTATTAAATAGACACAGATATGTGTGTAAACATGTAGACAACTTCATACCCATTGAACTGTGGAGTACCTCTTTATTATCAACTATTGTTTCTCTACCCATCTTAACATCGATTGATCTCTGGGGTACCTCTTTATTCCCCTATATTGTTTTTCTACCCCATAAGATTGATGGAATAAAGTCCATTTAGGCCTTCCACTTTTGCCTCTAGCCCATAAGTTCCCCTATGCAAGAACACACATTCACACACAGACGCATAAACACAATCTTTCACACACACACATTCCAACACACATTCACACATACACACACACACTGCCATACATACACACATACATACATACATACACACCCCAGTACACACTCTCACATACCCAATCCTACAAAAACACATACTATACCACAAACACAGATACACTCCCTCATACCCACTCCTACAAAATACTTATACACATACATCCACACATACAAACACATAAACACAAACATTAAATATACACATGCCCACCCATAGACACATACACAGAGACACACATGTTTGCATACCACACACACACACACAAACACACACATACACACACACATAAATACACACAAACACACATACACACACACATGCACACACACATGCACACACACACACACACACACACACACACACAACACACACACACACACAACAACACACACACACACACTACACACACACACTACTACTACA
>JZLH01S0155498.1:3648-29429 GCA_001188425.1 Eucidaris tribuloides
GACTTTCAGAAAGGGTTTGATAGACCGATGACCGGAAAGGGTTTGATATATCCAAGGTCCAATAGACTGATTATTGAAAAGGATCTGAAAGACTGATTGCCTATGGCCCTTTTTGATAATCTATCTATCAGACCCATTCGATAATTGGTCTTATTGGATCTTTGGTCTGTCGGACCCTTGGTAAATCAGACCCTTTTTGATAATCAGTCTATCGGACTGTAACTGTGACGGAGTATGTATATTTTCATCAAATTATGACATTTCTCACCCCGTGTTCCCTAATTTTATCTGTCATCCACTTATCCAGCTTGAGGTACTCTCTGCGTGACGCCAGGCAGGCCAGGTCGATGACGAACAAGAAGGGCGTGGCGTTGAGGAGCAGCGAGAGAGCCTTCAGGTCCTGGGCTACGTCAAGGATTCGCGAGAGTCTGGTCTGGTCGCTCTCACCTCGCATGTACCAGTCCGCCATGGCGTGCATCACGATCTGACGTATTGTGGCTGATTGGCCCTATAGAAACATGTGTAATTATTCACAATTTATTTCATAATTATTTACTTCATATATATTGCAAATCATAGGAATATTGTTGGCGTTTTAATTAATAATCACTACAAAAATACGTAACATATTAATATAGGATTATATCATGACAATACCCGCATTCCTAACTTGAAAGGAAACTATATAATCATTCAGGATGTTATACTGATAATTATCTCACTCAGTCTATATTTTAAGACAGTTTGATATATTTGACCAGTCTCTGTTAATTTTCATTTGTAAATATTGTATTTGCAAATATTGTATTTGTAAATGTTGTATTTGTAAATTTGTATTTGTAAACATTGTATTATTTTGTAAATGTTGTATTTGAAAATGTTGTATATGTAAATGTTGTAAATGTAAATGTTGTATTTATAGATTTTTCCCTGTACCTTGTTGTAAACACATGTATCCTTGGTTTAAAAATCTGGTTTCATACTACTACTACACAATTATTTTTAAATAAAACTTTGTCATCAATTTACCTGTCCATGCCAGGCATAGTGAAGCACGATGCCAGAGTTGGGATGATTACCAAGGAAGATGGGCATCAGGACCGCTATCAGCTCAAGTCTCAGAGGTGTAAGTGATGGCTGAAGAAGTAAAAAACAGTCCAACAGTTATTATTATGCTCATTAAGTAAAATGTATGTATGAAAATTGTATTAACAGCATGAAAGTATGAAAACATCTAATCAAATATCATAATTATCATACTGGTAACTTCAAAATGTTTCTACCTTTCTCTTGATCAGATTTTACAAGCCACATGTTTCACACATTTAGACATGGATTTGTTATATTGAGAGGTATTTTAATTCAGTGCACATAACACTGATAATAACAACAATGTACAGGACAATGGCACACAGGTATATTTCCCTTGTTTAACTCCAGATGAAAGTAATTTGAATGACTGTAATTGATGCAAAATATACTTAACTTGTTAGAAATGATTTGATTTTAATATAAAACACGCATTCTCCCCAGAAGCCAGGCAGACGTATCTCACTCCTAGTCTCCAAGCATAACATACACACGATATGAATCTAAATATATACGTAAAACAAGGTTTTTTTCTTACTTATAAACACTTTGGAATAAAAGAAACCAATAAAAGATTCCTTATAATTTTCCCAATTGATAATCTTTCATTGCTTGGTTTGCCCTTTTTTGTTTGACTTTAGGACAATGTAATACATGCAAAAACATCCCTGTAACATATACTTCACTAAAAATATGCACTCGGAATTAAATTTATTTCGGACAGGAGGGTTGGGGTGGGTAAGTAACGTAATCCCCGTTTACACACGTACCTGTACTGGCAGCAGTGCTAGTATTAACCTTATTTTAACTGGGCTATTTCAGACCAGGTTTTTACTGGGGGGGGTCAATTTGACCCCCCCCCTTAAGCATGTATAAAAAGTCGCGCAGCGTCGTAACGGTATGTCCGATTTTCGCGAAAACAATCTCAAAAGATGCGCAAGATTTGACAGTAAAAAGTCAGCGAGCGACGCGGTCAAAGAATTTTGCGCGGTGGCATGGTTGCAAAATTCGTCAAGGGGGGGTCAAATAAAATTCATCATGGACAGGTGGGATGGGGTGGGTGAAGTAAATGTATCTCTGTTCACACACATACCTGTACTTGCAGCAGTGCTAGTAGTAACATGTCTGGGCAGTGTTTGATGGGGAAGCTGAAGAGGTTCTTGACTTGCTCATACTTCCCAGTCTCCGACAACTTGAGGAGCACCTCCACCAGGTCTAACGATTTCCTTCAAAAACAAGAGATAATTTGATTTTAGAGCATTTACTTGGAGTACACTTTGCAGGACGCAAAATAAAGTGAAATCGCAGAGAAAGGAATGCAAGGATATGCGCTGTGGTGAGACACCAGAGTACTTCGGAATATGTTAAGCGCTGAGGAAAAATATTGTACACATCCAGTAATTTTCATATTTGCTTGTGGCTAACCAGTTGATCAAGTTTTCCACACAATAAACTTATAGCTAACAATTTTTTTTCATGCATAACACTATTTTGCTACTTCTGTATAATGTACTTACTTAATTAAGAGGGAGATGTGATTTGTGTTGGAAAACTAAAATAAGTGGCTGCTAGTGACAGACTCGATGATTTGTAGAAGATTGTGGAAAAATCCAATTTTGATAATTTTCCAGTGGGTTTAGATGATAATGATAATGTTGGATGGCTATTTTTAGTGGACACAGAAAATATTGTACTCCTTATGCTGATATTGGAACTCGTCTGTGACTCGTCCAATATTTGTCTTTAGTCATACAATATTTTCTTGTGTCCACTTCAAAGCCATCCAATATTATACAATTGTTCAAATCATCAGTGGTGTCACCACTACATACCATGTGGCTATCTTTCTGTTTTCTTCCTCAGGGGGTGCCTTCAGTATGTCGATGACAACCGTGTGACAGGGGTAGTCAGCAAAGCAGAAGATATCCGGCTGGGCCAGGGCCTGCTGGATCCACGACAGCTGAAAGAAGAAGGAACATCAATCACTGATTCTGCATTGGTACGGATTAGGTTGACTAATGTGCATCAGTCAAGTGACAGAAGTCACATTTGTAGACAAATTATTTGGAACTTTTGTTAAGAAAAGCACATACGGTGTTAACTGCAGTCAAGAAAGTTTTCTGGCAAAAATGTCCCTGATGTTGATATCAACCACTTATATTTCTGTATATTATATTTGGCATATGTGGAAGAGTTAAATTGGTGATTACTAGGTTTATCAATGAAAGGTTGTGATTGTTTTTGTGTGTAAATTCTGTAAAAACTGGGACATCTGCTCATTTGAAAGCAAAATATATACAAGTACTTGTAAGTGAATGACATTCTTAATTTTCATTATGAACTTGGACAGGACTGCTAATACCTGAAATGGCAAAAGAAATGGTTATTCACCCATTGCACATGAGTGGATTTCAATATATTATGCACTTTCCACAAAACCCAGCTCGAGATATCTCGCTCTCAGTCTCCAATTGGTTAATAAATTAAAGGGGTAATTCCCATACGACAGTGCAGACACATTTCATCCCAATTTATCCCAATATCCCAATGAAACTGTATTATTGTTTTTCTTATGAATTTCACAAAACCAAATGGCAAACCATTGATAAAGTTACCATAAACAAAATTATAAATATAATGATGTTCTGCAAACCCCCTATAACTACTACACACAATCGTTACCTGTCCCTCAAAGTTCTTCCACTTCCTGTACAGGACCTCGATGGGGAAGGTGTCCTGCAGGCCGCGCATGAGGGCGGTCTTCACCAGCCGCAGCCCCTGGGCGTCGTTGATGTAGAAGCCCGGGTGGTCCAGCTCGAAGACCACCTCCCGAAAGTTGATGTGCGGGGCCAACTCCTTGACCACCTTGATGAAGGTGTCCACGTCCCAGGTCAGCGGCTGACCGGCTGCCTCCTGCTTGTCCTTGCCGTCACTCCACACGCTGGCTCCGGACACGGACTGTTGGATAAAAAAAAGTAAATTTGAAACACTACAGTCTGACCTCGGTTATCCGGGAATGTTGGGACCAGCAGCCATCTGGTTAAGTGATATGGCCGGATAAGAGAGATAATGTACAAACACAGGACTTTGGAGGCATATAATGGGAGTCGGAGAGGGGTAATATACTTTATTTCAAACCGCAAACCATGCACAAATTGCAACAGACCACACACAAGTGACACTTTATTTATTGTTCCCCTGATACCCAGCAGGTTTCTGTGTACACTTCTGATAAAAGTGTATCAATTACAGGCAATGAGTGGTAAATTGATTGTCCAGATAAAAGAGATATCCATTTAAGTAATGGCTGTATAACAGAGGTGGGACTGTAGTTGTTGTATCAGAGGGTGGCTTTGATGCCAAATTCTGGTAGCCTAGATCTCGATCTTGGTCCAGTACAAACCCTACAGAAAGGTTGTGTTTTTTGGGGTGGCCTGAATCTTGGTACCTGTGGTTTTGGATACATCACTGACAGAAACCGGTATTACTTGTTCGAGGCTTGAAGTGGGGCCAAGTTGGTCCTGACCAAATTTAATAACTTTTTTTTTACTAACTCAATGGAATTTGTGAGGTTTTTACAATGAGTTCTTGGAATATAAGCTTGCCTCAATGAAACTGGCATCTTGTCCTCTACTTAGGGGAAAATCAATAAGAGTTCATTACTATCGAAAATTCCCCATGAGAACAGAACCATGTAATGTTGAATCTCATTTGAAGAATTACAACAGTATTTCGCCCAGCAGTGGTTATAATACCAAAAATTTTATGGTAACATGAATTATGCATAATTGCAGTCACACATCTGACTCATCACCTAAATTTCATCTTACCCATGGGCTTGGATAATCAAGAAATGGACACACAATGACAAAATAAGTCAAACTGATGAACACAGAGTACATCTGACTCCTTTGTCTTGCTCGACCCATTTCTACTAAACGTACCTTTCCACGGATTTTTAGCAAACTTTTCCATAGTTTGTGACCAGATCCAGCAAAACCAGGTGCTTGTTGACAGATATCAAAATTCAGATTATTGCAGTATCGGAGAGAAGACTTCACAGGCCACATTTTGATATGTAACTCACAAAAATTGAACAGTTCCAAGGAATTTTATGACAATTTCAATTCTGTGCATTGTTCAATAGGTGTTTTATTCCTTGAAATCCATTTTCGATGAAATGTGATTGTCGACAACCGTCGGGTTTTGCTAGATTGGTTCACATTCATTCTCACCTGTAGCGGTAAGTTGTCGATAAGGCCAGAATGGGTGCGAGCCATCATCCCTATGACCTTGGCCACATTGCTCGCAGTCAGTCCACCGATGCCAAACTGGCTCAGGGTCTTGTGGCACTCCTCCACCGTGGCACAGCAGCCATACCCCATCTCCTGCATCAGCTCGGCCAGAGAGCCATCCATCTACATGCAGGAAAAATGTAAAATGGAAATTAACTCTTAACACGTCTGGCCTTTTAAAACAATGCCAGATTAAGCAACTTTTGGAGTATAATGTCGAATTCAAACAGCTATAACTTTATACAGATGTTAAGTTGAAGAAGAGTATTGTGTACAAAAGTTGTAGATAAAAGTATACATTTTCTAACGATGTAATTTTTGTTTTTACCCTGGCAAGATTTCTGGAATTAAAATGTATTTTAGAAGTGATATATTTTGAAACAAAAGATATCTACAGATACATAGAAAATGTACACGTTTTTCCCACTTACACAATAATTTGTGATAAAATATCCAATGTTACCCTACCAGTTTGATGAGTGGTTTACTGAGGATTGCTATTTAGTGAAACTGAAACAACATATTGTATTACTGTCATACTTTAAATTATTGGCACTTATTTAAGGAGTACAATTTGTGGGGCAATGTTGCGCCAGTGACACATTAAGAGTTACAATTATATACATGCAAGAACCCAAGAACCCTATCATCTGTATGGTAGGAAGTGCAAGCATTTGCCTCTTGAACTTGAATAAGTCTAAGCTATACAAGTGTTATTTGAAATATTACGCATATATGTTTCTCAGGTCCAAAAACTCAATGTTGCGTTTATGATAAGTATTTCAAATGATTTAATCAAATTTTAACATATGTCATGATAAAAGCATATAACTTAATTAAAGCCACTTACACCCTTTACTAACATCATCCCTCATATGTTTCAATAAAACTAAATTTTGAAAAAGTATCATTTAAACCAACATGAAAAAAGTACAAGTCAAAGACACATGCAACTTTTTCAGCTATATGTATATGCAATGTTAGTTAAAATGAAATTGGAACTAACAACTTTCCCAGCTATGTGTATGCCATGTTAGTTCCAATGAAATTGCTTTGAGTATATATCTTATCAAAGTATGGATCAAAATTTTCTTACCACTCCTTTTGGTATGACAGTGTTGTCAGTTACAACTCTTTCTGTGAGAATGTCCCGCTTATCACCATACAGCAGTGGAGCTAACACCACGGGCACTCTCTCTGGAGGGAACTCTGCAAGGAGATAGCATCACAACATAAGATTTAACATCTGTCTGCATCAGTGTTCAATAAGTTACACATATCTTTACTTTTTATATACTAACACAACTGCCAGTTGGTCTCAAAAGCAAGAGGCTAATAGTGTCGTTACAGTGCTGTATAATGTCCTTGAAAAGAAAAGTGACCTCACAAGTATGTTGTTTCAAAATGAGTCAACAATACTTTATATGCTTGGCTGACAGAGTGACACTGGACACATTCAAGGTAACAGAGACCTCTAATCTCAATTCTGATCTACAGCCTTGCATAACACTGTTTTGTTACCTATGCTAGTGATAGTGTAATTTGTTTATATTTAATTGTCATTGTAAACTTCACAGTCATTCTTTGTATCTTTATATAAACACCATGAACATCAAATATGATGGTATGTGTAATATAGAAATAGCCAAAATTATATTTTTGTTAATTAGATAGTTGAGAACATGATATATACAAGGCAGTATCCACAAAAGAAACTACTGCATATGTAACGATGATAATGTATAACAGAAAATATGTACTCGTCATGCTACAGAGAATGGATAACAATTCTCATCGTTTCTTGTCCAAAATACAAGTTAAATATTGACCATCTACTCTTAGTATAGTAGTACTACCACACAACTTGTTAACTTGTGGTAGGTTTCAAGTGTTTATGGAATTAACTTGGTACAATTAACAATTGTACAGTATTTTATGTTCAGACAAGTTTGCAACAAGAACCATGCCCCTAAGTAAATATGGTAACTACATAACAATTCATCTGGTCTTTTTTTTTTTCAAGGAAGAAGGGGGGGGGGTAGGAGACAAACGATTAGTGCAAATGTTTTATTCTCCAAGGCGCCTATTGGAACCTGCACGACTGTGCACCTATTTCATGTACCTTTGTTTTTAGAAGATTTTGAATAAAATAAACCTGAAACTTGAAATTGTTAATCAACCTGAAATTGAGTTGACTTGATCTGAAAGGAAAATTGCAATTAGATATCTGTTAAGTCTGGTTACAAACAAAGCAATATACCCATAGTTATTCTATAATGTAAATGTTTCTGTAAATCCTCTTACCTTTCTTGAGGGTTTTCAGAAATGTTTCCTGCTGAGCGCTCGCAATGCCAAGTTGGTCAGGTGAACGGTACAGGAGGTGTGTCAGTAGTAGGTGTAAGATTTCTACTGAAAGATCTGCTAGTCCACCCTCTTGACTGCTTCGGATGTCTACAAGAACATGACAAACATACACAATGATCACGCATACATTTAATTCTTATGGTTTGTAGAGTTATACCCTGTATTTGTCTTTGAAAATGTTCTGATTGAATATGACGGTAGACCCAGGTGGTAGATGATAGTAAAGTGAAACTACCACAGGA
Source organism: Eucidaris tribuloides (assembly GCA_001188425.1). Lineage (NCBI taxonomy): Eukaryota > Metazoa > Echinodermata > Echinoidea > Cidaroida > Cidaridae > Eucidaris > Eucidaris tribuloides. The sequence continues at coordinate 11,639 of JZLH01S0155498.1, forward strand.
AATGCAAACAGGTTTCAAACATGTGTACATGAGAATTTCACTCTTTGCCCTACGTGTATTATGAAACCCTGGGCTGCGAGCCAGCACTGCTGACAGTGGTTTACCATTGCGGGGAAACAGATTAGCACGTACATTAAAAAGTTGACCCATCTTTAATACTACTGATTCTTGTAATAAATAAAGGTAAAATTTCTCATCCATGTGTGTTCTTTATCAAATAAAGATGTACATGTAGACAGTTCTCTAATTATTTCTTGGTGCAAGCTACACAAGATTCTCATAACAAATGATGAAAAACTTCCTTCATTTCAAATAAATTTTATTATTGCACCGTGATCAGACAAACTGGTTTGCACAAAAAAATTACACTCAAGGTCCAAACATTAGTGAAAATACAGTTGAAACAATATGAATATGTAATTGACTATTGAAGCTTCAATGACATTTTCACTGCAAATCAGCTACATACCAGCGTCTATGTAGGCACGGAGGAGATCAGGCAATTTCTGCTTTACGAACTGAAGGGCTGTTAAAAAGGAAGAGAATATGAAACATTTTGTAAGTATGGTGATCAATTCATTTCACACATGTTCTGTTGCATTTGTTTAAGAAACTTAGTGGATTTTTTGGCACGTGGGAAAGAAGTAAACCATCCTAATAAGACATTTGCCCACTCACATCCAAATACCACCCACCCTCTCTGTAAAAAGGACAAAAGGAACACAAAATAGTAAATATTTGAGTAACGATAGGTACAATACACATTACTAAATACAAAACAGCCCTAAGAACCAAACAAACTTGTTTAGCAATTTCTGTCACATAAAACTTAGTGAAATTGTGCTTACATCAAAACAAATAACATGAACTTCATGACAGGTGTAAAATACCAATGGAAAAATCATTGCAAATCACATTGAAATATTTACAATTCATTATTTTACTGCCTGTGACAAATTATAACTTCAAAATAATTAGTCTTTAGAAAACAAAAATGATTTCACAGGAGTAAACTGAAAAGAAATACTTTATTTTAATCTCAATAACTTACCAAGTGATCTTATATCACTTTTGGATGAATGTGTTAGTGCAAGGCTGAACACAACTTCTTGAACTGGGGTCAGCTTCAAGATCTTACTCAGTTGGGTGAAGAGCTGTGGGCTTGGCTTGAGACTCTATTCAAACAAAAGTCAAGTTAACATTTGAGATTACCATTACCATAAACAAATAAAAACTGTTATAATAAGTGTATTAGTTCAAGAAATATCCTAGAAAACTGCATTTGAAACATAACAAGAAATACTTTTAAAGAGGCTTTTTAATACTCAATAAAGACTGTATTTTTAACATGTCTTCAACATTAAAACAATTTGGTGAGAGTTTTCCACATATACATCTCAGTGCAAACTGACAACCAAAAATCAAAAAGCAAACGTCTCAATTTCATATATTTTCTTGCAAATGATGGTTATAATATAAGTCAAAATGATGCAACCATACACAAAGAGTTTGCTTCAATTGGGTGTTGTAATACTTTGCAATTGTTGCAAAATCTTTTATTTTGAAGTGTAGTAACCAAGCTATGAATAACAACATAAAATACAAACAGGAGTACTGCTGGATGATGGAAAATCTTTCATCAGATTTCCCCATTTAGTTGGTTTCCAGGTGAAAGCATACGTTAAGCATTATACATGTACATCAAATATGGGAATAATTCACTTAAGATGTAATAAACAGTTGTAGAATTGACTGGTTAAAACTGGTGAATTTTGTGTCGCTTACCCTGGCATTGCAACATTCACAATTGACATTGTCATACTTATAGATTTCTGTGTTAGTATTTTGTGAGCATGATGATTTGTGAAGAGGTTTTGTTACAAATAAAGTATTCTGTTGTTGTAATCACTAATCAGTATACCATATGTTCATAGATGGTTTGAGAACAGTTTATTTTAAAATTTCATTGTTCTGCAAGTGATGACATAAATGATACCCTGGGGTACCAAATAGAAATTCACCATTTTATTGAATTACTATTTTTTTTTTCAGCAATGTACCCTGGGTTACAAAACTGTTTAAAAGTTATGTGTTTAGTGTGAAAATAACAACTTTAGCTTAATTTTCATCCCACTTTTCATAAGTTTATGTCTTTTTGTTGTGCACTTGCACAGCCTCTTTATCATTACCATTGATCTCAGTGATCATAACCACAGAAAATATAGTTTTGGACAAAAGAGGGTGCTACACAACCAGTACACCGGGGTACAACAGAACCCACGGGTAATGCATGGTGCATTAAGTACTAAATCATATCTTTAAACTTACCTTCTGCTGATGCAGAGGATTATCAATGGCAAAGCAGAGAGTAGAGACAAAATTTGACTTGGTAACTAACGAGGAACACTCTTGTATCAACAGCTGAGTCTGAAAAGTAGAAAAGAAACATTCAATGATTAGATTAACACAAGAAGTTCAGGACCACATGTGCTTTATGTCATGAAAAAAATGACCATCAATACTAACAGTCTATTACTGTTCCCTCAATCTGAGAAATTTGAGATGTACATGGACACGGAATAACAATTTTTACATTTGTATTACCTGTACTCAGTAAAAAGAAAATAGAACTTGCTGGCTAAAAAAGAATGTACTAACATAGCCATCTACATGATACAGTACAATAAAAGCTTGTGAATCATTGTAATTATGTTGCTGAATATATTGCGAACATGTTCCAGAGTCCAGACTATATGCAGATGTGATATCCACTCTAACATTTACTGAAAAATAGATTATCGATATTAGTATTGCAGAATTACAAAAAATTATTTACAAATATGAGGAAATATGTCTCACTTGGAAGGAAAAGGTTATGAAAAAGTGCACTCACCTCATGAAAGTCCTTGCTGCTGCTCTTACCATCACCGAAATCAATGTAGGAGAAGAGGCAGCGCAGCAAGTGCCTGTCTGCCTCAGGCCCGTTTTGAGAAACGAGCTGTACAAAAAAATAAGAGATTGAACCATTAGTTTGCTTTACCCAACTGCACCTATGTACTACACAATAATTTTTTTCACAAAAGTATTACACACAAAAATGGTAGCTTTTTTACGATAAAAACAGAAAATGGCAAACGTGGACAACAGGGGACCTGGCAATATCACTGCAATCAGTTCCAAGTAATTGTTCGAAATTATTATGGTCACATTTTCACATATAAATTCTTTTCGATTCTCGTTCATTTAATGAAAATAAAGTATGTTTTCGACAAAAATATTAGCAAAAAACATGGATGGTCACCACTGATTCTTGTACATGATACTACATGTACACATGGTGCAATGTATGTGGTGCACATGCACTCATGGTTTCAGACGATGTTAGCAACCAACAGCTTTCCATGATTGCCAGTAGCTTGACACCATGGAACATTGTTGGTCACGGCTTGGTCACCAACTTCGTTCAATTAAACAGATTTCAACATCAAAGCCACTCTCTGCATCTTCCATGATCCAATCTTCTTCGTAAGTTTAAATTTAGCTCTAGAGGTAAATAATCAAATACTTGGGAATATTTTGTACAAATTTGGTGCCGTTTATTCCACTTTAACTGTGGATGCAAAACTAGTCAATTTTTAGAGCTGTGAAAATTAAAGAGAATACACAGTACTGGATGATTACTTGCAGAACAACATCATCTTAATATCAGCTGCTTTCAAACCTGTGAACAGATGGCATTCTGAAAATGTCATTATAGTACAGGAGAGAGTAGTTGAAAACAACAGAACACTTCGTTTTGGACATATCTGCTACACAAATCCCCACTGTTGACCGAGTACTTACACAGAAATCAATATGTGGGACTATGTTAATTGTTGCCATACACACTGCAGCAACGGATTGCACTCAGTCGGGTACTCAACTGCCAATCCCTCAACTTTTTATTGCATATGAAATGAATTAGTCCCACATTATAATGCAAATGTAATTTACTCTCACCTGGAAAATAATGAAAGTGAAATTTTGATGAAAGATTTTCCATCATCAACCAGTACTGTGTATTCTCTTTAAAATAAGAAAAAAAAATTAAACAGATCACTTCATCATCAACTGCCACTTTTTAATGCATCTGTTCCAATCATGGTCCTGATCCTCGGGTGGGTCAGTACAAATATCGCTCAAGAGAGATTAGTTGTATTTATTCCCACTATGCTGGTGCATGGAGGGACTATATTTATTTTGTCCTGTTGTATTAATTTCCGAGATTCTGGTTTTGAAAGTCTCCACTGCATTGCTAGTGATTACATTGGACGGAAGTAGATTCCACTCCCAGAGGGTTCTTAAGGTAAAAATTTTTTTAAATATTAAGGGAACAAAATTTGTGTGAAATACTGGATACACATAATTGTTTAATTTCATCATTATTTCGGTAATTGTTCTTTATGTACTGTGTTTGGCTAGGAGGACCATAAAACATCAAAATGTGTGTTGTCTGTCTAGATGTGCTTGTATTATTTCGTGTTCATTGATGGAGGTTTCGCTTTAAAAGCAGGCTTGTGCAAAATAGTAAAATTCTTCAAATTTCTCTTCAAATCAAATAATCACACCTTTTGCACCCTCCAGTTTAAAATAAACTCCCAATGCCATAAAGAGGGCCTTAGTGGATAAAATTAGTGATTAAAATTATTGAGAAATACTATGTTTTTATTATTTGCTATTTTCGGGCAAGTACGTTTTTCTTTTGGGATGGTAAAAATCTGAAACCGAGCAAGTTAATTAAAATGTTAGTGTGGAGCCCTTGTGATGTGTGTGCAGGTTGGGTATTGCAACTTGATCTCTGATGAATTTAAAGAAGAGTGATTGTTTACCTACAAAACAGAGATTTTGTAGTGGTTGCCAGTTCAATTTACTCATGAAGTCTGATATGTGGACACATGTACATGTATCTTGACCGTATTAGCCAGTAACAAATCTTGACTTGCCCCTCTACTTTGGACACCTTCGAGTTTGTTAATGTGTTTATTCAGGCAAGGATCCCACACGCTAGGCATACTCAAGATGCAGTCTCGCTAAACAGATAAATGTAGCTTTTCTTATCTGCTTTGTTGCGAAGCAGACAGGTTTCAACAAATCATTCCAAGCATACGGTTGGCTTCAGTAACTACTTTATCCACTTGGTTGCCCGAGGATAAATTGTTGGTGAGTTAAACTCTGAAGTACTAAGGAAAATGGTTGATGGTTACATGGTTTGAGTAGGCTTGGTTGATAAGGTTACATTTTTTCCTGGAAATTCAAAGGACATAGCACTTGGAAATTCTGAATTTTGTTCGCCATCTATCTGCCCATGAGAACAACTGGTTCAGATTTGACTCGAGAACAAGTTGTCACACGCTGTCTTAACTACTCGGTATCAAGAGGATGCAGTCATCTTTGAATAGCGTCATACTCGATGCATGATAGACATGGAAGAAAAGTGGGCTGAGGAAGGACCCTTGCAGCACAGCACTCCAGACATTTCTCCAGAAGACGCGTAGACGCTGAGCATTCCCCATCAATAACTTTGTCTTTGAGATCGTGGACCGTTAACCATGTTATCCAAAGTCTGAATGTGATTGTGCAACTTTCAGGTTTGAATAAACTACAAAACAATTTTCAAGAAAATTAATCAAATTTATTGTGTGAATTATGGTTCCAAAGAAAGTTTCGGAAACATAATCTAAAATGTACGATACATAACGTTAGATTTGCTACGCCAGCCCGTGCACCGCGTGCAGGGCTGTAAACATTCATTACATCAAAGTGGCTCAATTTATCAAACTTATCTCGGAAGCAAAAACATAGTGATAGATCTAACGAGTAACGTTAATCATTCAGACATTCTTTCATTAAACTGAAAATTGTACTTTACCTACACTACAGTACATAATTATGATGTATTACCACAGCACCGTCTGTTTACAATATGGAGGAATTTCTTCTGATGTCTCATTTTTCTTTACCGACGTTCACCACAATAGTAGCAACTGACAAATTTGCTGTGGAAATTGTACACAGCCAGGCACAAGAGTCATTGATTGACCAACCGACTTACTCACATCACATTCACTCGTTATACAGTTTTACTGCTTTAAATTCAACTGATAAGTGACAAACTAAAGGCAAGCTGTTACTGTAGATCTACTTAATCGTATAACGTACGAAACTTAAAGACAGAACTTCATGGTCAACTTACGCGAGAGATTTCTCCAACACTTTGCTTATAATTTTTCTTGGTGAGATTGGCCACTAGATTAGTAATCTGAGACAAGGCCAGCGACAGGGAATCCAGATTCATTATTTCATTCTTTCAGGCTGTAGACCTCCAAGTGGGCTGGAAAGTCCCCGTATCGATTCTTGAATATTGCAAAATCTATTAAGTACACTGGAATGAACAAAAAAACTAATATATCGGAAAATAACTGAACTTTATTGGAAGGTTCACGACACCTTCTCGTCGGGTGCCATATTGCAAATTTTCGATGAGACATGATAATAGACAAGAAAGGTGCTAATTTAGTTCTTGATTGTGTTTACAAAATTGCCTTTATAATTTATTCATATTATTTGTTGGATATAATAAAAATATTTTAATGTTGAATAAAAATTATTTATCAGAAATATGTGTCTTTTTTTTAATTATTGAGGATCAAATTAATTTTGATAAAATGTTACACTTGATTGTGCCAGCTTTCGGTACGATACAATACTGCGTGTTTGATCGATGGTTTTGATCGTTTGTACTGATCGCTGCACACTCAAGCACACGCACATGAGTAGAGCTGAGACAGTTTCGGGGATTACTAGTATTACATGTATGGTCATGTGAGACTGACAAAACAATTAATTAGGCCTATACTTTGTTTCTAGTTCTTGGCATTGGTTGTAGCCTTCGGAATAATGCTTTGGAAAGTAAAATTCGGATCAGCCCAGTGGGTATTTATAACTATGTCAATCAAGCAATAAGCAAGCAATCTATCTATCTATCTATCTATCTATCTATCTATCTATCTATCTATCTATCTATCTATCTATTTATCTATCTATCTATCTATCTATCTATCTATCTATCTATCTATCTATCTATCTATCTATCTATCTATCTATCTATCTAGGCCTATCTTTCATCTATCTATTTTTCATCTATCTATCTATCTATCTATCTATCTATTTGTCTATCTATCTAACTGTCTATCTCAGGGGCGTCGATCCCTTTTTTGGATGGGGGGGAGGGGGGCAAATGTGAGAAAAGGTATTTCCGGAGCATTCCATGCAAAATTGCAATATAAAATTTTACGCGCGAAGTGCTCCGCAAAATTGAAATTTATGTATAATAGTATTCTTATGTTAAGTTCAATGGATTTATAGTGCATGCCACTATATTCTTGCATTACATTTTATAAATTTTTCACTTTGTCAGAATTATGGGGGGACGATGTGTTTGCCCGCCCTCCCCCCAGGATCGGCGCATCTGTCTATCTATCTATCTATCTATCTATCTATCTATCTATCTATCTATCTATCTATCTATCGATCGATCGATCGATCGATCGATCTATCTATCTATCTATCTATCTATCTATCTATCTATCTATCTGTCTATCTATCTATATCTTTCTATTCATTTATCTATCTATATATCTCTATCCATCCATCCATCAATATCTCTATCTATATCTTTCTATTCATTTATCTATCTATCTATACATTTATTGATCTATCTATTCATCCATCCATCAATATATCTATCTATCTATCTATCTATCTATCTATCTATCTCTATCTATCTATCTATCTATCTATCTATCTATCAGAGGTGTCGATCCTGGGGGGCAGGGGGCGATCGCCCCCCCCCCCATGAAATATTGGGGGGCAAACATATGGATTTGCCCCACAATAATTTTAACAACTTGAAAAATTCATAATTTGCAATACAAGGAAAAGCATTGGAAAGCACTATAAAACCATTAAACTTAGCATAAAAATACAATCAAATTTACAATGTTAATGGCAAAATTCTGTATTGGAATTTGGCGCGCAGAGCGCGCCGAAAATTTTTGACTTTTTTCACTTTTGCCGAAAAACGGATCGATGCCCCTGCTATCTATCTATCTGTATCTCCCGGGGCATGCATGTATAGTCATAGACCCCTTCTATGATCGCAGATTGTGATGCGATCCGGATGCGATACTATCACCGATAGTATGATTCCATCCTACGTCCCCACACGTTTATTATCTATCGTATTCTTGTTCGAACGAATGCGATTATGCTTATTCAACAAGTTTTGCATTATCACTGACAATTTTATTGCTATTTTGATAAGTGGATGCCGTTAAATAATTATTTTTATGCTGAGTGCCCAGGGGTGAGCCGGGTGAGGGAGAGACACAAACGTTCTAGATACAGTAGTTTCTACCTACCGTTCGCCGGCAAAGCATTGTGGATACTTCGTTAAACCAAGATTTAATATGGATATTTGCGCTGCAATAGTGGGTTCGACTCCCTCATTGTTTCCACAAGCGCAATCCGGCATTTTTGTCAATTTTGATTATATTTTGCATGGAAGCCCGATTCAGAAATAAAATATCAAACTGTAATATCTGACCTCTATGATAGTTTAAATGCACAAATAAACACCCTCCACAAAAATGTAGACAATATGCTGTACATATAGTTTCAATTCCAGTAGTTGCACAAATTGGCATGCGCATAGATATTATCACAACACACACACGCACACACACACACACACGCGCGCACACACGCACACACGCACACACGCACACACGCACACACGCACACATACACGCACACACACGCACACACACACACTCACACACACACACACGCGCACACATAAGCGCGCGCGCACATATACGCTCACACACGCACACGCACACACGCGCACACACACATACACATACACACACACACGCACACACACGCACACACACACACACACACACACACATACCTACTTCCTGGATCGGGTGCGCATCATGCGCGTACCACTTTTCTCGGGTATTAAAGGAGTCATTTTCGGCCGGTCTTTCTCCGGAGAAAATGTCCTCTGGTGGGGGCGTCGGGGGGGGGGGTGCCGGGTCGTCATCGGGGAAGGGAGTGGTCCCAAGGGTAGTAGCCCTTAAGGGAAGTTGTCAGGTGGGCATCGTCCACGTCAGAGTTGTCCTCCTGGGGAGTCATTCAGACAAGATATGACCAACTCGACAAAGTGCGAAAGTTACAAACTCAAGGACGCAACTTTTACATGTATCAGTATATGTAATTTCTATTGATTTTAATTCGACAACATAATATGATCACTTGGGATTACCGACGTGATGGCCTCGTGGCCCGGGGGGCCAGTGTCATTACAAGGTGTACACCATGCGCGTGTATGGACTTTCCGAATGGACCTTTAACAAGTAATTATTTGTCGATCTCAGAATACCCTAAACAAGTATTCAAGTCTGAAAAGATACCCTTTTAAAGTAACATTCTGTGAAAAGTATACCCTTTTTTCCTGATTTTGGCGATTTTGATACCCATTTCAATGTACGCAAGTACATCGCCCGACCGTGAAAAACAACCCTTTTTACTCGTTTTTTTTTTACACGCGCATGGTGTACACAATAATGACACTGCACCCCCTCCCCCACCCCCACCCCGCCCCCCGGGCCTCGTGACGTGGATAGAGTGTCCGCCTCACGTCCGAAAGGTCGTGTGTTCGAGCCCCGGTCGGGTCATACCAAAGGCTTTAAAAAGTGGTACCTTCTGCTTTCTAGTCAGGCGGTCTGCGTTCTAGAACACAGAAGGGTAATACTGTAACAGTGGTCTCAGGATAATGGTAACATTTAAAGGGGCACTCCTGTTAAATAGGTAAAATTGAGCAAAACATTTATGTTTCTCAATGAAATTTTTTGCATATAATATGGTACTCCTGTTAAATGGGGAAAAAAACGGCTTGCAAATGCCTACCCTATTAAAGGTAAATGACATGATTGGGGGTAGTCCTCAACTTGGGCTGAAACTACTCTAGAATCAAGTAAACTATGCAAGGATTCTCCTGTGAAAATCTTGTAGTCAAACGTTGACTCATTCTAAAATAAACAATGTCAATATCGCTCGTTGCACAGAAACCTGTTGTGTAGCTCTCCATGGGGCTTATTTTTATCGTCCCCGGTAAAAATTAAGATACTCCTATGTTTATGCTTGATTCTCCTTAAGTAAACAAATTACAGACAAATCCTCCCAGGTGGGTGATCCACTCCTGCTAGTGTATAGTTGGTATATATTTCAACTCATTCGGTTCTTGAGGCATTTTCAAGTGTTCCCAATCATGTCACTAACCTTTAAGTGGAGACCACTGTAATAACATTTTTGTTGTACAGGGCCCGATGGGAGAGCAGTCTATCAGACTGAAGTAGCTACCCTGGGTAAATAAGACGTAATTATTATCATTATGATTATTATTATTATTATGATGATGATGATGATGATGATGATGATGATGATGATGATGATGATGATGATGATGATGATGATGATGATGATGATGATGATGATTATCATTATTATATTATTATTATTATTATTATATGTATGTCAATATTTACAACATGATATGGATCATTTTTTCAGGAACATATCATTCATTCCAGTATTACGTCTAATTAGAATTAAAATCATCTACTCAAATGCATTACCGCCTCCGAAGCTCTCAAGATAATACACAACTGAAACATCCTCCAGGAAAGTCAAAAGTTACCCTTGGTGACAGAGCATTTTTGTATGCTGCCCCCAAACTGTGGAATAATCTTCCATTGTTTGTTAAACAATCACCTTCCGTGAATGAGTTTGAGAAGAGGTTAAAAACCCATTTGTTTATTGAACTTTAACCGTAATTGTGTTTTGATTTATGTGTACAAAATAATTATGTTGTAATGCGCAGTAGAGTATATTATTATAGTATCTGCGCAATATAAATGTCCTTTATTATTATTTTTATTATTCTCCGTCCCCCAGTGTTTGGTTTAACGGAACACCCCCTCCTTAGAGTCATCCAGGCACAAGCTACTTCGAAAGGCAAATCGTACATGTATACTTCAGAAGATAGTGCTTACGAAAAATACCAAAATTTGGCTTCAGTTCAAGTATAATGCAACTCAGTTCTTTCATAGTACACAATTCGTATTGTTTGTGTTAGTGCACCTGATACCATGTAACATAATTACGGAATTTGACATTTAATTTGAATATAATGTAACAGGTTTTTTTCAAAAGTACAAAAAAATTATAATTTGTGTTTAATAGTGCTCTTGGAACCATTAACCGAAACCAAATCCATCCAATTATTGTGTCAGCCGAAATCACCCTATATGTCCACTCACAAACCACAAATCCGTATAAACTATTCCACGATCGGTTAATAATACCGAATACCGAGAGATCGAAATAATGTCCAATCATGTACTGTAAATCCACAATAACGAATTATACATGTCTGCACATACTTCGAACAATTATCACGGCTAAATTTTGTTGCAGTTTAAAAATTCATAACTTTTGTAACTATGGGTTAGGGAGGGTAGAAAATACTTAAGCCCCTCTACTTGTTTGGCATGATTGCCCACTGCCCTAGTCTGGCTTCAAGACGTTTAGATTAATTCATCCTATATTGATCAAGAAACTACTATATCTCTAGTCAACCGCTTCGCACCCGCACTGCTACTCTGAGGGAGAAAAAGTCGCAGGGTCTGGAACCGAGACTACCACTGCCCGAGAATCAAGTAAAGTAATAAATACATGTGACTATTGTTATTTGTGAGCTTGAATCTATATAACCTGATACCTGCAAGAAACAGTATACATGTATTTCAATTGGCTATCTCCGCTAAACTGGTTATGAAATGAACACACACAACAAATATTTGGTACATTACTTATTTTGTCACAACTCATTAACCGCAAAAGGAGCACTGTCTTTGTACCGTGTATTTTTTTTCAGCGGGCAGAATTGCCCCCCCCCCATGGAAAATCATATGAATATCATACCCCAAGTCCCCTCAAATTCCAATGCCTCACATTTCCTCTGATAATTCTATCCTAAATTTGGCATATACCCATGATTCTACAAGTAAATCATGCAAATAATGTTAACATCTAGTCGAATTGGAGCAAGAAATATAAATCTATTATTATTTACTAGAAAACTATCATTTACATCACAGAATCAGCAGTGACGAGTGCCACGACAAAGTTAAGAACTGCTGAAACTTCGGACTAGCGGCGGTGCTTGTCCATTAATATAGTATTTTTTCTCAAAACTTAAAAAAAGATTACTGCAATGAATGAGTGCATGATATGAGGCAAGTTTGCCCGATGCACATTACACACAATAAATGACTCGCTCTTCAAAATCTGTTATGATTATTTCAGTCAAAGTTATTCTTTTGCACGAAACTGTTACTCTTATCACAATTCTTTAAACAGTTTTGATTTCAAACAAATAACACTTTCATGAGAAATAAGAATATTACCAGTGAAAAAATGTATAACTCTCATAATAAATGCAATCTGACAATCGAAACAGCTGTCCTGGGGTTGTTAACTTTCCAACTTCATAATTATGCACAAATTTAAATTAGGTCTTTGACCTTTGGTCTGTCGTCCCAACTTACAACGTACACTTCTCTTGAATCTTCAGTGGGGCGTCGATCCTGGGGTTGGCGGAGAGGGGGGAGGGGGAGTTGCCACCGGCGGAAAGAGATGAGTGTTTTGCAAACATATCGGATTGTCGGCGCCCCGCCCCCCAATATTGCACTGGAAAATGTGCATAAGGTGTAGGTATTGTGAATCGGCTCGTGGAATGATATATGTTTATTAAAGTCTGGAGAGCATACTAAAAACCGATTAGTTATGTCCGCGGTGTGTACGCTAGATTCCCGGCGCCCGCAGCAGCGGTTTCAGGCCACCGGTGGTGACAAATAGCGGTGTGGACGTGGAGGACGAACCGGACGAGGAGGGGCTGAGGCAAAGTGCGGTTTTCGGTGTTGCGTGATGCCGGACAGATATTCTTAACCGTCGAAAAAGTTTGCCACGGCGAGTCACGTAAGGAGGAGAAGCCTTAGTATGGCCGTAGGGAATACGAGTGGGAAGCAAGCAATGAAATCTCGTACAGTACGTTATAGGCGGGTAACAGCACTGAGGTATCCGTAGCGGTCTTGTCGCGTCGTCTCACGTCCATCCGTGTTTGTCACGGGTGAGCTTGAAAGTGGTGTGGCGTGGCTGCCATGAACATTAGTGTAAACGCGGCATTAGCATAGAATACGATTAAACATACACAATTTCAATCTTGCCGTAATTTGCGCGTCGCGGAATCGCAGCTCCGAAAATTTTTGAAATATTTTTAACTTGGTTTTGCGCCACTCCCTACCCGCCCCCCCCCGATAAAAAAAAAATGGATCGAACGCACCTATCCAGTGCATGTTGCAACAACTCCTAAGAGTTACCGATATTTTGATGATGGTATTGAAAGTGTTAATGTTTATGTCCATTTCAGTTGCGACACGTTGATTGCTTTCGGCAGACGGCAAAACTCGAGAACCAGGAAGGCGTTTTGTACAATAGTCCTCTGTGCTGATCAACATATACGCCGATCTCGTTATTTTTCTGTCTCGATGAGTGTGCCCAAACTGTATTTAAATGATGTTGGAACGAAACACAAATATAAATATAAGTATATTGTCGATATAAATACATAAATATATTGCTCAAAAGTTCCCGTACGGATATCTGGAAACAAAGGTTTGGAAACTGGTCCATCATGTAGTTAAATTTGGGTCAACCTAAAACCACGTTTACATTTCTGCATGTCTTTTTTATGTATATAATCGATGGTATGAAATACTCTCTGTTCAAATGTATTTTTCTAAGGATTCAAATTCAGCTTCAGATTCAGATTCATAATACATATATATCTTCCAATCAAAATTGATGGCAATAACAAATTACAATTCATTTTTTTTTTTACATATAAACATTATTATACATACATCATATCACACACAAAAAGTTGTGGATTCCAAAAAATCAATTTCGATGGAAACCATTTTGCATTTGTAATTTGTCCTGTCGATTTTGTGATTTTTATTTGAGTAACGCAGAAATGAACTGTACTGAACTGAAACAAATAGAAGCTAATACTTACTCCAGTATCCGGTGAAGTTGTGTGGTGATGCGTAAAATTGTTCTCCGCTCAAACTAATCCATGATGAATTTCTTTTCATACGACCCACCCAGCACCACTGGTATGAACTGGATATGCGTGATGTTTTCAATAGTTGACCGATATATTGGCTCTCCAGGTACGAATCAATTTCAATCAGCGTGGCGTCCAGCCGTTCGCAATAGACGAGTGCTGTAGTAAAGGAAGTCTTTTTGTGTGACATGTGGTAGCAGAAGTCCGTTGAATGATTCCAATTGTCGGGGCAACCCACTGAATAAATTATAAAAAAGATAACAATAAGAATGAATGTAACATCGAATATAAACACAACAAAAAAAGTAACTACCCCCTTTTTCAAAATACCATAACTTTTCAAAGAAACAGTTTTGAGCAAAATAATTTAGCAGGGGTGTTTCTGCACTAATTGGCTAACTTCTGTGGAAAAATGTGGTGATCCGTCAATTCATGCGTGAGTGAGCACATATTAAAGGCAAAAATTCACTTTTCAAAAGTCACAAGGGTCATTTTGGGGGATTTGTGATGCAGGATTTTGACAAATTCTGTTTTTGGTGACTGATTTAGCGCTATTTATGTTAATTATATATTGTTTGAACCCCTCACACTTCTTTTGACACTTTTCTCATTTTTTGCGCTTCATTGAGCGCAATTTTAAAATTGCCACCCTTCCTCAATTTTGAAACTGTAAAATCCATTAAATTTATTGAAAAAATGAAATCCTGTATTTTTCAGCAAAATATATCTTAACATGTTGCATGAACATAAGAGGTTCTAACCATGTCATGGTTCACTGAGCACACTCTTTAAATAAAGCAAAAAATGCCATTATTTACCTTTATTTTGGCATAAATGATGACTCCTGTGACTTTTAAAAAGTGGCCTTTTTGCCTTTAATGCATGCTCACTCATGCGTGCCTTGACGGATCAATCACATTTTCACACAGAGGATAGTCAATGATTGTAGAAATACTCCTGCCGAATTATTTTGCGAGAACCTACTTTTTAAAGAAGTTACGGTAGTTTGAAAAAGGGGGTAGTTACTTTTTTTGTTGTGTTTAGCATTCCTGCATATATTATAAGTTCGTTTATTTTTATTTTGATCCAATGTGTAGTCAGAGAAGAAGTGCAAGCAATTCGCTTTTTCGCGAATTCAAAACAATCACTGCCCAGTCTATCCTGTGAAGTTTAAGACAATTTCTCATGGCTAACCCTTGACCATGAAAGCATCGGATCATGTTTTTTTTAATTAATCTCCAAACTATGTTAATAAACATTATAAAAGATTAACTTTGGGTGACAATGTCAAATAGTGATTTAAAAGAGTGAAAACCTTGGCATATCCTCTTTTTTTCCATATGCAGTTTTATAATTAAGAGTACACCGGATGCATAAGTTACATGTGATGTTTATCCACAACATACCTTGCCAGTGGAATCATACATTTCCAAAGTTTTGTATTCAAGGATGTTCATTTGTCCATTCAAGCACTATATGTTGCCAAGAGTTTAATTTTGATTTAATTGAAGTTCCACAGTATAGGGTCTTTAAACTGAGGCATACTTTAGCTTCCTAACAATTTCATTGAAATTATACAAAAAGTGAAAAAAAGAAAAAAATATCTAATAGATAGTATGGTAACAGTAAATCACGATTCACCCATTTCCTTATCCATTCTTTTCCACTCTGCTCTTCCTTTCTCCCTCCGTCTCACCCCCGTCTTCTGAAATTGTTCCACTTTCTTCTTCTTCGTCGCCGTCGTCTTCTATTTCTTCTTCTTCTTCTTCTTCTTCTTCTTCAATTCCAAATTTAAATGTTAATACAAAGACCCTTGACCAGGTTCATTGTGTGAAGTATCTAGATATGTTGAATGAAGAATGAATTGCGAATACACAAGTTACTATGTTTGCAACAAAGTAAGTAAAATGATTAGCTTTATGGGAAAGAATCGTTGCATTGTTGATAGACGACATAATCTGAATTAATATATAACTCTTTCATACTTCCACAAATAGATTATGGAGATATAGTGTGGACTCTGGTAAAAGAGTCAGACATATATGATACAAAACTGCAAAATCAGAGCGACCGTATTGATTTTTAAATATTGATCCACGTCCTCATGTATCAAGTGAAGAAATACATAAGATTCTTGAACTGGATCTTCTCGTATACTTAGACAGAACCATAACATCTTCTGCAATTAGTGTATAAGGCTTTAAAATGCCTTACTCCATCTTACGTAAGTGATTTTTTCAATGTCAAGGAAACTGTAATAATTAGTCTGAATATAATCTTTCGTATTCCAAAACCAGGGAGTAATTATGTAAACGAACAGTTTCTTACAGAGGTAGTACAAGTTCATGAACTACCATTGAATACCAAAAAAGCCCTAGTTTAAATGCATTCAAAGTGCACCTAAACGAACAAATTTTGCCATATATGTAGAATATAATACAGTAATGATTTGTTTACTCGTAATTTATTTCGAATTTATTTAATTTATATTGAGTAAAGCTGTTTTTGTATCTGTAGGTGACTTTAAGACATGTATATAACTACAAATTTTACTTTTCGTTCATAATTTATTTTGTAATTTTAATTGTAAATATTATACTTTTCTGTGTTTACTTCCTTGTAATTTAACTTTTCTGTGTTACTTCCTTGTTTAGGTTAATTTGATTTATTGTATAGGTATTTATGTAACGAGACATTCACATCAATTCATTATCGTTTATGGTTAAGTTTGTTATTTTCTTTCATTGTATATACCTTTAACGATTTCATTTTAAACGATTTCTTAGTTTAAATTCGATTGAATATATAAAATGGACCCTCTTGAAAAACAGCGTATTTTCTCGCTGAATGAGGCTATCCAGCCGTATATTTTTAATTTGTTTTGATACCTACGGAAATAAATACCAATACCAATACCAATACACACACACACACACACACACACACACACACACACAACACACACACACACACACTACACACACACACACACAACACACACACACACACAACAATATATATATATATATATATATATATATAATATATACACTCGTCATTCCAACCGCATGCATGTCTATAGACCTATTCGCGAAGTATACTGAAACGTACTGTAATTGTTACATACATGTTACATAAACGCACCAATTCAAATAGATTAAGTCAGCTACATGCATATACAGAACAGATAATGACTTACTAAATAACGATTTAACAGGGTAGTTTACCGGATAAAAATGTATAGAAATGATGATCTCATATACAAAACCAACATGTAAACTTGTAAATATTGCATACAATATATTCATAAAAGAAAAACAGATACAGTACAACAACAACAATGGGCTATTAACCCTTCTGTGTTCTAAAAGAATCAATAAAGAAGAAGATGAAAATGAAGAAGAAGAAGAAGAAGAAGAAGAAGAGAAGAAGAAGAAGAAGAAGAAGAAAGAAGAAGAAGAAGAAGAAAGAGAAGAAAGAAGAAGAAGAAGAAGA
>JZLH01S0155520.1:19375-42317 GCA_001188425.1 Eucidaris tribuloides
CGCTAATTTCAGTACGGAGATCGCCCCCTCAGCTCGCGGGTACGTGCGTGCATGGGAATGTGTACACTGCATGCATGCACTGCATATGCGCTAAGCGCTATGCACAAAACATGTACACATGAGCTGCTACATACGACATTTCCCATGCCCGGCCCACTGCACAAGATTGTCAGGGCCAACTGTACGAAGAAGGGGAAGCGGTTTTCAATAGAACGAAGTACATGATCAAGTAAGTGGCAGTGCATAAATAAGGATGAATAGACAGCGGTCTTTGGGCTGGCGGTGCTAGGTATGCACATCAGATTGCAGAGAGAGACCGGCGGGTGTTGGGCTGGCATTATCGGTTGGCCTAAAAATGTGTAAGTTAGGTATTGGCTTTCTAACATTGCTTTTACTTTGGTCAGTTTGGATTTGACCTGTGGGGAGTTTCATTTTGACAATCGCCCGCACCATAACGTAGATCTAACGATCTACGCTACAGCTACGGCCGTTCGTAATATCGACTAACGTTCCGTAAGGCCTGGCCGAAGCCGCCGGACGTAGATCTAGGTACCGTATAGTAGATCTATAAACGACGTTAACAGGTTAGCTAGCTAGCTGTGTCTGAGCTGTGTGGGGTGCGGCGGCCGCGCCTAACCAAGTTAGGCATGACGTTAGGCTAGCGTTACGTAAATTGTGCATGATGCTTTATATCGTTGGGTTTTGTCCGTGAATGTGTAATTTTGTAATTTGCACAAAGTCGGGAGGTTTTTTTTTTTTTACAGACAAAAAATACTAACGTTAGTATGATCTAACGTTGACTAACAAGTAACATGGATATAACTTAACTTAGACCTAACCAGGCTAACGTTAGATCTAACTCATGTTACGAATGTTACTGTATAGCTTCGCCTACTCGACAGGATAAACAAAGGACTTGGATGACGAGTAGACTATAATAAATACGGGTACCGTTAGAGTACTGTAACTCTAACAAGATCAATTTTCGTTGTCATGGATAAACAAAGCAGGCTGAAGCAATTATTTAGAGTCCTATGTTGCAAAGTAAAGACAAGTCAAAAGTGATTCTAAGCAACTGCAAGGTAGTAATTATTTGCTGCCTTGTGTGGATTAATGGCGTCTATCGTGTGTCGGTGTAAAATGTGTCATGGAGTATTTTGGCCAAAATGGTGTAAACTGAAATGAAGTAAAAGACCGCGTTGGTTCATTGAAAAGGGAACCAACGTGTGAGGTCTTTGTGCAAATGAAGGCCAATTATTGGTTCAAATAAACATATCCAGATGGGAAAAGTTAATGGATAAAAGCCGATACCGAGCTACCCATAGTGCCTACTGCAGCAATGGTGCAGAAGGCAGTTAAATGGCATTGTGGAATGGTATACCAGGAATTTGACTAGACACGGTCCTAACTAAACTTGTCCTTTTGTGAATCAAACAATTTAACAGGGTGCTAAGAAAACCCGGGCTAACAACGCGGTTTATCTTAGACCCGGGTTTAACTAGACTTGCTTCGAGCAATACGGGCCATTTGGTTCTTGAGGCATTTTCAAGTGCTCCCAATCATGTCACTAACCTTTAAGTTCAAAGCAACTGTGTAAAAACTTATGTGTTAAATGCTTCCTGTTGATTCTACATTTATCATTTGTAGTCTGCTCCCTCATTCTGTTGCTTTTTTAACACTGCGCCTAAAACACTCTACAGAGTGGATTTGACGCATTTTAAGTCTCATGTATTATTATTATCGTACTGAAATATGCACACTGCTGGCAAGGATTCCCTCATTTCAAACTTGATAACTCCTCTCCCGTGTTCTTTCTTGTCTAACAGGGCCATTGCCGACCGCCCACAGCCGTCAGAAGTCCATCAATGATAACATGGACCCCCACGTGTTAGTGGATGCCATCTCGGCGTGCATGGCTCATGAGGAGAAGGAACTTTGCAAGACAGGACAACTGGCCCTAACTGTCATCGTAGAGACAGCGGCTGCAGTCATGGGCAGCAAGGCTAGGGTAAGTGTCAGTACTGTAATGTTACATTTAATCAGTTAAATGCTAAACGTTATAAAAAAACCTTGGTTAATTGTTTTAGACGCCCGATATGATGAATTAATTAATTGACTAATTGACAGTACATTGCAGTTTACTACATGTAGATCGACACGCGTCCATTACAAACATGTCGACACATGTCATGCATCACGGCACACAAGCACACCGATGTCTACCGCCATACCAACATGGAAAAGACATTGATCATGATCAACATTCAACACAAATTGTGTCCTCAATCATCAAATTATACAAAACAAACTCACCACACATTCACTTCAAATGATTCAAATTTATTGTTTACATTTCAAAAACTTTATAACTTGTGAATTCCAAATTTTGGACACTGCATTTTAATGTTCACATCTTTGAATCAAATCTGAGCAAAAATGGTTTGGTGGGCAATTAAAAAGCAGTCTTTAAAACCAGAATCTTCTGTAAGGAGATTAAAATGAACACAATTTTTAATAAAATTCTGTTCCTTTATTTCCACGATCCTCGTTCATTTCCAGGCGTGCCGGCTGTCCATCTTCGAGTATGTTGCTGACCGGATGTGCAATTGCTGCTACGAGAGGGCGTGGTACGCCAAGTTGGGCGGGTGCATTGCCATCAAGTTCATGATGGAGAACATGGACCTATGCTGGGTCCAGAGCCACCTCTATCTCTTCCTCAAGGCCCTGCTGTTTGTTATGATGGATCTCACGGGGGAGGTAAGGGCCATGGAATGTGTATATGCAAAATTCTTTTGCAGAATTCAGACATCTGAGTGTATCAACTGTGAAATGAAGACAAAATGTTTGTAGAATGTAGAAATGTCTGCATTTGTGTGTGTGTATGAGTTCACTCACCCATTACTGCTCAATCTTCAGTCCTTACTACCAAAATTTTGTAGCAAAAATGGAAAACCATAATAAGCGTAGGACTTTGGTTACACTGAAAGTCAATCACTCTGTAACCACAACTACAGACCCCTAAAAGCGTTCCAAAACGGTTTTTGTCAGACCACCTCGAGAGATGCTCTGAGATCGTTCTCAGACCATTTTGAACGCAGTGCAACCAACAAGCGTTTAGAAACTGGTCCAGCACAGAACACGCGAACCGTATGGGTCGGAAGTATGAAAAGTCATTTGAGCACTAGACGGGCGTGGTTATATTGTTGCCAGTGGTAACTGCTGCTCTACTGAACATGATGCGGTTCGTGTAACAGTGCACCACAACGGTGTAACCAGGGTCTTAGTTGCTCAAAATGGTAATTCAAGAAACTTTTTGAACTTTAACCTTTCACTTATCTGAACTTTTGTGATGCCAGTTAGGTGCAGTATCAAATCAATATATTTATTTCTCTCTTTAAATACCACTTTTCATGTATTTTTGTCTGGTCTAGGTGTCAAGTGGAGCTCTTGGCATGGCTAAGACCAACGTAGACCTGGTCCTGAAGCTGTGTGCCACCCCGCCCACGGGCCCAGATGCAGAGAACCCCAAATTGGCGGTGGCCCAGCAGAAGGCATTCCATGACGTGACGAGGGAGTTGGTGAGAGAGGTGACGTCACCAAATCAGACGGTCAGGGAGCAGGTAAGAGTGTTTTGATCAGAGTTAGAAAAGGAGGGGGGGGGCACTCAACTTTTGATAATGTGATACCTGTGTGCCGCACCATAGTCGCAAATCGGGGGCTCTGGAGCGGGCTTGAGTGAAAATATGAACATCATATTTTCGCTCTGAGGGCTCTGGAGCTGGCACTAATACTTTAAAGACTTTTAAAATGCTATGCATCAGAACAGAGTGCCACATGAATACAGCTGATATTAAATGATATGGTTCTGCAAGTACTCAATCTTATCTGTAACCCTGGTTTTCTCGCTATGTCCCCAGGCCATGGAATCGCTGCGCTGGCTGGCCACCATCACCGGTAAGAGCGTGATGGAGATCATGGCGCCACACAAGGAGGTCCTGGCAGACATGATCCCACCCAAGAAGCACCTGTTGCGCCACCAGCCGGCCAACGCCCAGAGGGGTCTGATGGACAGTAACACCTTTTGTACCACGCTGGAACCGAGGCTCTTCACCATGGACCCCACCATCGCTGAACACAAGGTGTTCTTCACTGAGGTAAGATCATCATCGCCATTGTTGTTATCATTGTTATCATTGTTATCGTTATCATCATTATTGTCATCAATTTTCATAATTATCATCAATTATCGATCATCATTGTCATCATCATCTTCATTATCATCACCATAGACATCATCATCCTCCTTCTCCTCATCATTATCATCCCATTATCATCATCATTATCATCATTCACCATCAGTCATCATCAATCGTCGTTGTCATCAATTATTATCATCAGTCGTCCTCATCATCATCATCATCATCATCATCATCATCATCATTACCATCATTAACATCATTCGTACCGTGATTGTTGTCATCAGGGCTCAACACTTTTTCATGCTTGCCAGTTTGCAAGGGGCAAATGAAAGATCACAATGTTCAAATTTACTTGCTTGTACGATTGGACAAGTACAATTTTGATCATCGCTTGAGGAAAACGTCTGAAAATCTTACCAAAAGTGAACAAAGTCTCTGAGAAATTTGTTCAAGATAAGCTGAAATAGCATGCGATTTTGCGTCACGGACGTCAAGGAAACAACTAAGTGCAACTACTCTTCACTGAAACAAATCACCCCTTTTGCAACCCCTAGAATTAGAAGAAAAAACTTATGTAAGAAAGGCCTTGTTGGTTAAAATTAATGAGAAATAAATGATTTTTAATGTTTTCTTATTTTCTGCATAACTTGGTTAGGCCAACTATGGATTCCGTAGCTACTGAATCTTTGACTGAGAAAAGATTCTTACATTGTTTCTTTTTGTTTGTTGATTTCTTGTTATCTCCAGTTAATGAATCTGTGTGAAACCGAGGATTCTGGCCTGGTCAAGCTTCCCTGCTACAAGTCGGTTCCATCCCTAGTGCCACTTCGCATCAGTGCCCTTAGTAAGTTAAGTCCTTGGTTTTATTTTCAAGAGTTCCCGTTAGTTAAGTTTGCATGGGTATCTTTTTCTAGTAATGTTTTGAGTTTGAAAAATCTCAATTTCAGATAGTGGTTTAAAGTTGTTCAATTTTTTAATACATCTTCTTATTATACAATTAAAAAAGATAGAACATGATCTTTTGAGTGTGCCAAACCATTCAAATTCTGGAGAGAAATGTGTGATAGACCAATATCAAATATGTAAAGTTTGTATACATACAATTGTTATTAACCTTTTGGAGATGATTTTATGTCAATATAAAACACATTTTTCATAGACTTCAGCCAGAGATATCTTGTTCTTAATCTCCAGTGGGTTAATACGTCAGTGCATATACAAGAATGTCACATTTATTGAAATTCATTTAGTTATTTACTCCATGATTATTCAGGCTTTGGAACGAATTGTCCACTTCAAAATTGTGTCCTTTGATATTAGGGATTAATGTGATATATAATTCAAAAACTTGTGATGTTAGCAGTGTTATAGTCAAGGCCAAATTTTGATGGCTTTATCCCTAGTCACAGTATGAAAATTCTATGGAAAGGATGTATTTTGGGGCAGCCTCGGCTTCGGAACTTGTGGACTCGACTACAACCCCAAAATAATATCCCAATTTAGTATTCAAACTTCAAATGCATTCAAGACTTTTCTTCAATGTCAACTTTACAGATGCTCTAGCAGCTTGTCGGTACATTCCTCAGGCCCGAGAGAGAATCTTCAAGATCCTCTTCAATGCCCTCAACTCCAATGTTAGTGAACTGCAGGAGGCTGGTGCTGAATGCATGAAAAAGGTAAAAAGTCTTTGATCATAAAATATCTAAAGGTAAAGTTTGTGCAGTTAACTGATGCTCAAGAAGGCACATTACTGCTTGCTTGACTGTAAAAAACATGTAAATAAGCATTGAAAGAATGGAAAGATGATAGTTTTTTTTGGGGGGGGGGGCAAGAACAAGACGTTCGAGACACATTTTTTTAATGTTTCAGAAATTTTGCATTGCCATGGCAATAAATCGGGTAGAAATCTTAGGAAATGAACTGCTTCCTCAGTTTTTGACCAATGTTCATGAGATTGAAACACATTGGTCATGAAGATGTGCAAGACACATTTTTCCAATGTTTCAGAAACTGTGTTGCCATGGTAACCTCATATTATGGCAATAGATCACGTGAAAATTTTGCGAATCAAATTTCTTCCTCAATTTTTTAGCAATACTCACAACATTTGACACTCGTATTGGATTGGGGGATGTGTCTGAAACTGTTTTGCCATGGTAACGGCATATGGCAATAAATCAGGGTCCTAATGGAGTGAGATTATTAGTCACCTTCAGTGATATTTCTGGTGTAAAATAACATATTTGGTTGTCTTTATGTCCATCCAGTTCATCGCCGGTCATCCCGTCGAGATGGACCTCGTCCACTCCAGCGTCCGTCCCCTCCTCTTGATGCTGGGGGATCATCGGACCTTGAACCTTAACGTCATCCAACGCCTCCACAGCCTGACCCAGCTCTTCCCCAATGCCTTCAACGAGAAGCTGTGTGAGCAGATGGTGGTAAGATATCGGGAATTGTTATCTAAATAGGGGGTTTCAATCGCCATGGTATTAACATGTATCCCGCGCACAAAGGACTGTGCTTATACGTGCTGTAGTGAGATGCGAGGGTACATTGAAAACTGTTGTACACTGAGGAAAAATCTTGCACGTATCCAGGAACTTTCGTATTTGCCTGTGGCCGAGTGATGCTTGTGGCTAACAAGTTAATCCAGTTTTCCTCACAAATAATGTATTACTTACTATTTTCATCCATGAATCACACAGTATTGTTACATCTGTATAATGTGCTTGCTTTACTTAATTTACTAAACTACGGGAAGTAGAAATCACTGAAGCGAAAAAAATGTGGTCATCATTTTTTCATGAATATTGTTTCATGATTTGCGGAAATCACTGTAATTAAAACTTTGGAATCAACTGCACAAACAATAAGAAAAATTCAAATTTAAATGAAATATTCTTTGAACCAAATGATACTGACTCGTTGGGGGCACTGTTTCCTTTCAGACCCACCTCAAGAAGTGGCTGGAGACGACGGTCATCAATCAGAAGAACGGTCAGAAGTCGACGGACAGTCTCAAGATCTGCACCGCCATTCTCAACATCTTCCATACCATCCCGGCTGCCTCGGCTAAGATCTTGGAGCCACTCCTCACCCTGGTCATCAAGGCTGAGGCTGCCCTCAACATGGAGGTGAGTTGGGGTCTGGTACAAACCTTGAAAAATGTGACAATTGTGTGAAAGATAAGATTGAGTACTAACAGAACAACATAATTTTAATATCAACTGTTTTCAAACCTTCTGTTAACAGGTGGTATGCAGGAAATGTCACTATACTACAGGGGCGAGTAGTTGAAAACAACAGAGCACTTCGGTTTTGACAAGTCCTCTACATACATTCCCACTGCTGACAAAGTATTAACACAGAAATCAATATATGGGACTATGTTAATTGTTGATATTGCAACTGAGGGGTAATTAGACTGTCGTAGGAGGAAAATTCACCTGGTTAAACTGCCAATCCTTCAACTTTTTATTACATTTGAAATGAATTAGTCCCACATTATAATGCAAATGTAATATGCTTTCATCTAGAAACCAATGAAATGTTGAATTTTGATGAACGATTTCCATCATCAAGCAGTACTCTAAATCCTCTTTAATTTGACCTTGGAATTGAAAAATCCTTGAATTTCACTTGAATTCTGTTATGTAGTCTTTGAAAATGTGTTATATTTTTGTGGTGAATGGTAATTATTTGTGAAGAAAACTTGAAAAAGTGCTTATCTTATTTTGTTGATGCTTACCTCGGGACTGTCCTATATTTTTGCTGTTTAGAAAGTCCTTGCAAAGTCTCTCAATTTGAATTATCACAACTTGTATAAACCATGGTCTGGATTCTTGTTCAACTTAGATTATAATCACATGAATTGTTTTGGGTTGATCTTCATCGGTCCTAAGAATGTCTGTAATTGATCAATTCCTCTGTCTTTGTGTCCTGCTGACAGGCTGGCAGTCCATTCCGAGAGCCCATGCTGAAGTATCTCCTCCGATATGCCCAGCAGACCGTGGACCTCTTCCTACAGGAGAACAACCTCAGGAACCACCAACTGAGCCGCATGTTCAATGTAAGCACTAGTGTGATTGATGGCGAAGGGGGGGGGGGGGGAGGGGGTGAGCAAAGGGGGAGATGCACCCCCTCTCCTGACAGTCATGCTACTGCTAATTTTTCTACTAATAACTACTACTTGTATGACTACTGCTTCTCCTACTACTACTACTGCTTCCACGACTGTTTCTACTTCTACTACTACTACCACCACCACCACCACTACTACTACTTCTACTGCTACTACTACTACTAACTACTACTACTACCACCACTACTACTACTACTACAACTACTTCTACTACTACTACCACCACCACCATCACCACCACCACTACTACTACTACAACTGATACTATATACTACTAGGCTGTTTAGGTGCATGACGTAAATGAGGGGGTCAAATTGAGCATATCAGAGCTCCTGATTTTCAGGATGTTACCTCTTAACTTGCCTGAAAAATTACAGCTCTATGCACATTGTGTGTATTGTGTGGTGCAAATATGCGACTTTGGCACGTTAAGAGTTAATAAGTGATAAAGGTCTATCTGGAAAAAAATTCTTTATTAGACAATTTTACATTCTTCATGTACTAAAAACTATACACTGGGTTTAAAGGTAAATGACATGATTGGGGTTAGTCCTCAACTTGGGCTGAAACTACTCTAGAATCAAGTAAACTATGCAAGGATTCTCCTGTGAAAATCATGTAGTCAAACGTTGACTCATTCTAAAATAAACAATGTCAACATCACTCGTAGCACGGAAACCTGCTGTGTGGCTCTCTATGGGGCTTATTTTTATCGTACCCGGCAAAAAATAAGATACTGCTATGTTTATGCTTGATTGTCCTTAAGTAAACAAGTTACAGACAAATCCTCCCAGGTGGGAGATCCACTCCTGCTAGTGTATAGCTGGTGTATATTTCAACTCATTTGGTTCTTGAGGCATTTTCAAGTGCTCCCAATCATGTCACTAACCTTTAATTGTAAAATACAATGAGAGTTGACCATGACAAGCAAAAGATGAAACTAAACCTGTTGTATGTTCAATTTCGTGTTTTTTTTTTTTTTAGGTTGCTCTGACTATAAATAGTACTTGCTGAAGGAGGAAATGGCCCAGCCATTGAGGGAGGCTATCCAAAACAACCCCACTAAGCTGATCAACCTGGCCTTTAGCAAACCACAGGTATGGCAAAGTTGGTGTCTTACTAATTTATACCGTGTATCATACTTTAATTATTTGTCTGAATAAAGATGAGAAACCACTGTTTGATGACGAGGAATTGTTGCATTTATTATTTGATAATGATGCCAATGAAAAAGAGAGAAAGATACAAGAAATTTGAAAAAAAAACACAGTAACACATAAAATAATTTTGATATTTGCATTTACATTTGCTAAGAACACAACAAAGAGTCTCTGACCAAATATTAGCATATTTGATGCTTTTATTATAATTTGGAACAAAAAGTCTGAATTCTTGCATAAATTATGCATATATTTACAAAATATATGAAAAACAATTTCTAAGAAAAAAATGACTGTTAATTTGTAGATTACATCATGGGTAACATGCATGTTGATTTTCGCCACGATTGTGCGGTCAGCCATATCACCTCCCATAATAACCTAGCATAGTTAGGATTAATACATGTACATGTACCTCAATCTTATTTTGATCTTGATTGCTACCCTTACAGCCTCCAGCTCGTCCCACCAATCAGATGGAGAAATACCTCCTGGAGCTTCAGTACCAGTCCATCCGGATTTGTTGTACGCTCGTTAAGCACAACAAACAGTGGCTGCCACAAACCCCTACAGTGGTTAGTTATGGAACCCTTTACACATTAATATTGTTTAACAATTAAAGGCACCTAGTAGGATTGGGAGAGGTCTTTACTTTGGTATAAAACTACTATGGAGTCAAGTACACTATTCAAGGCTTCTGTTGTCTAAATTTCATGGTAATTTCATGGTCAAATGTAATGTACTTCGTGAACAATGTTCACGATGCAATGAACAATGCAAATGTGTTATGTTACTTTGTATGGAATCAATTTCTATCATGGCACCAGATTAATTCAATACTGGTAAATGAATGCTTATTTTCCAAATTCAAGACAAATTCTTCAAGTCAGGAGATCACTCCAGCTGGTGTATACATCAGTATATGTTTTGACCTATTTTGATACCTGAGGCATTTTTTTCTTCTCCCAATCATGTCAATGCCCTTTAAAATTCAAAATCATACTTTAATAATTAAACTGAAATTTTTACTTAAATTGAATCTTCAACAATTAAACTTAAATTTCAGCTTTGATTTAAACTTTAACAAAATACAAAAATCCTTGAAAACTTTTGTTCTGATTTTCCTGATACAATTTCATAATAATAATAATAATAACATGTTCTTATATAGCGCATCATACATAGCTTATCGCACGTCTCTATGCGCATTATTATTACCCCATGGTCATGACAGGTACATTTAAGCTAAGCAGCTGTTACGCGCTTGAAGCTATAATGACCCGACCAGGGTACCCATTTATACACCTGGGTGGAGAGCAGCAAAGCAGATTAAAAATGTCTTGCTGAAGGACATTAATGCTGGACGGGCTTTGGACTCGAACCTGAGACCTCTGGATTATCAGACATATACCTTTCATATCAGTATCTTAAATTTTTCATATCAATGAAACATATCTACAATCCTGGATTACAGTTGTTTGCATTGAAAAATATGTTTAGGGGTGTTACAATATCTTGATGGAAGTGTGTAACACCTGTTTTGGTTTGATTCCTCCCAGTTTGTTCATCTGCGTCGCATCTGGGTGTCGGACGCCTTCCAGGATCGACATCGTCATGACAACCAGGGTGTGTCTCACTGGGAGGAGCCTAAGCTGCTCGTCAAGTGCCTGCTGAACTACGCTGAGTGAGTTTTAACTATTTTATTTAAACAAGATGACCTCAGGCAGCCTGATGCTCCGGGGTTAAACTGGTATTTTGCTGTTTATTAAGGATCACTCTCCTGAATGTGTAGATTCTAGGTTACAAATGTCCAGCCTTTGAATGGTCCTAATTTTTCTACTTTTTCCTACTTTTTTGTGAAGATCCTAATTTCTTATTTTTCCCCCTAAAAATTCTTATTTTCCTACTTTTTCCTACAAAACAAACAAACAAAAACTTTGTGATAGATATAATATTTGTCTGGAGTTGAGTAATCTTTACTGGTTGTTGCTGAGAGTACTATAACTACCATCATCACTTGTTTCTAAAGGAAAATTTGTTTCCACAGATTTCGCCAATATAAGAACCTTTTTTCGCATATTCTGCATGTTTCTATTTTCTTTGGGTTACTACTCCAAACACTACTTATAAGTATCCTACTTTCCTCCTGCTTTGGTTGATTGAATCCTACTTTCGTCCTACTTTTTGGAGAGTTTTGCTCCTAATTTTCTACTACTTTTTCAACCAAGCAGAGTTGAAGGCCTGTTATCAACATTTTAATTTTAGCTGTAATTTGATTGCATTTGTACCAACAAAGTGCTTGTTCATGTTTCTCTGTTTATATTCTAGAAACCATCCCTCCAATGTGGAGCTGTTGTTCCAGTTACTAAGAGTCTTCAGCAACAGATACTTGCCAAACTTTCAATTTCTTAGAACCTTCCTAGAAGAGAAGGTAGCACAGGTAAAGTCATGAATCACTTTATACTTTTCTAAATTATTAGAATTATATATAGTAAGCAAAAGTGTAAACCAAAATAAGTTTGTTACTTTCTTTGACTTTTGTCTCAATTGATTATAATTCAGCAAGTTGAGTTTATAACTCCTGTAATTTTACTTCTTTCTTTCTGTACACCAGAGTAATACACAATGTTACTTTTTTTATTCTGTTGCAGACGAAGTCTGGAGGGAGCATGAAGCGTTGCTTCCATCCGTCCGTCCATCCCCCAAATTGTTTTACACGCAATGACTGAAAATATATTAGATGGATTTAAAACAGTTTTGGCATGCAGGTAGATGACACTGAAATACAATTCAAGATCGAATTCAAAGTCCGAAGGTCAAAGGTCACAGCTCATTGTATATGCAAATTGGTTTCCACACAATAACTTTATAAATATTGGACAAATTTTAAAATATGTGGTATGAAGGTAGATGACATTAGGCAAGTTCGAATTCGGAGTCCTCAGCTCAAAGGTCACAGCTCGTTGTATATGCAAATTGCTTTCCACACAATAACTTTATAAATATTGGACAAATTTTAAGTATGTGGTATGTACATGTAGGTAGATGATACTAAAATACAGATGAAGTTCGAATTCGGAGTCCGCATGTCTAAGGTCACAGCTCATGTTGTATTTGCAGTGGTGCCACACAATAATTTAACAAATATTGGACAGACGGACATAAAATTCTGTTGGATGTGGGTAGATGATACTTAGATACAAACCAAAGAACTAAGAAATGTTTACAGATCGCCTGAAGAGTGCGCATTCGCTTCCTGTGGACACAGGAAATTTCTAGTTTAGAAATGCAAAAGAGATCCACTGCCTGTAACTCGTTATGTGTTCTCGTTTGGCTCAGGGTTATTCGGTGGAGCAGAAGAGGCATGTCTTCTTCAAGTTTGTGGAGCTGTTCCACGACAAGGCATTCCCCCAGGAGCTAAAAGCCAAGGCTCTCCAGTTTGTCATCATTCCCATGTTTGCAGCATCGTTTGACAAAGGAGAAGGAGATGATGTGAGTTATCCCAAAAAATTATTCAAAATACAAACAATAACAGTCAAAACTTTATTCACCAAATTTTTGAACAACCCATGCTCAAAATCCATCAATAAAATACCATGGCACCAAAATCTGGAACTTTGGCATCCCAGTGCAATAAAAAGCTTGCCGTACCACAACTTCATGAATAATTTACTTCAGTACCGGTATCTTGCCATGGAAAAATTGTGTACAATATAAGTATTTGGACACATTCATTTCAGTACTTTCAGGTACTTTTTATTTTGATTATTTTTGTATCTATCAATGCTTTACAAAAAAGTTTATAGATATAAAACAAATACATCAGAAATTGGTCATGTAGCAAACATGTTGGGAAAAAAAAATCCTCCAAAAGTTGAGCTTGTGCATTGTGTACAAACACTCAAAAAAAGATTATTTGATAAATTTGGTAGTATCATTCACTTCTAATAAAACTATTTTCAGTGCTTTCATTTTTTTTTTCAAAGCAGCATTTTACTTCCGTTATTACAGAACAACTACACTTCACTAATTTAACACAGATTGATTTATTACTTGTAATGCTCATTTCATAGATTCCAACAACTAATTCCAGGCATAAAACGTGGAAATAGTGATTGTTTAAATTGTTCTACTGAACCTAGTGGTTGGAACTTCCGCCTCACGATCGTAAGTTTGTCGGTTCGAGCCCCGGCAGGGTCATACCAAAGACTTTTAAAAATAGTACCTTCTGCTTTCTAACCTGGTGCTCAGAATTCTAGAACAAACAAGGGTAATAAGGGTAGAGCAGTTAGTCTTTGACTGAAGTAGCTACCCTAGGTAAATAAGACGTTATTATTATTATAAATCAAATAAGTGACTTCTGAGTGACTGTCATGATTGTATGTTTGCAGCTCATTGGTGGGCCTCCAAATCCCGGCCAAGACAGCCCCGAAAATTTGGTGAGCGTGTTCATCAGTAAGGTCATTGACCCCGAGAATCCATACGGGACGTCGGACTCAGTTCGCATTCTACTGCTGCAGTTTGCTGCCCTCTTGGTTGAGAGGGCTGCTCCACATATCCATGATGCGGCTGACAAGTAAGTATCGCTATTACTGTAAAAATGGATATTTTTGCACAATTAAAGCCCAAGTAAAGTTATGGTAAATAGTAAAGAAGGAAATTCTTTCCAATTATGTGTTTTTTTTAGGTAGACCTGTATGATACATCAATGCCCTGAAAATTGCTTGCTTTGAAACTCTCCCAGTTTTGAAAAATTACTCAAAATGTGAAATATTGAGGGTCCTTTCCCATAGGCAATATACATGCCGCTACTTGTTCTCCGATGATTTAAACATCACATTTTGTCACTTTTAATAATTATCAATGGTTTCATGATGTTCTCTGATGTCTAATATGATAACAGAATACTTTTTGAGCAATTGGCAATAAGTTTGTCTGATTAACCAGAACTATACTATGCTTTGATTTTTTTTTGTGCTGCCAGAGTTTGATGAATTTCCCCACGTTTTTAATTTTGTGGATAGTGGAAGTTCAGCAAGCCACCGAAGAGATACAATGTTCCCTGAGTAGCTAGCCATGCATGCACACAAGAAAAGAAAAGAACAAGAAATGTAAAATCCGAATGATTATTGGCGGCACAAGGAGTAGACATGGGAGGGGGCATTTGCACCCCCACTCCTGTCAGAATGGGATTTGGGATTTTTTTTTTTTACTTGTCACTCCAAACTGATTTTGATATTGCCATTTTGATATATCAGTCAAAGGTCATGGGGCCTCTAATATGTCTGATAACTCAGAATGGCTTTTCAGATTTTGATGTGACTTGATCAGGTATGTTGTATGAAGCCCCTATGAACTGACTAGATTTCGGAGTTGAAAGGTCAAAGGTCATAAGGACCAATACATATATGATTGGTAACTTAAGATATTCTGATCAGATTGGGTACATGAAGCTTTTTAATTCAAAACAAATTGGGTGGGAGTGTGGATTGTGGAAGCACACCCATTGACTGCACGCAGTTGAACTGTTTTAGTTCTTTGCTAATTTTGTGAAGATTTTGATCAACTTAGGCAAAAAGTCCACTAATATGAATCAACAGATAAATAAGACACGTAAGCTTATGAAGATAAATTGGGACTTGTCAATTCCTTCGACTTAAGTGATATTTTGACTTGTGTAACTTCAACATATGCATAGTTTACTGTACTGTATTTCCACTTTGTTTATGCACCCTCAGGAAGCAGGGCACCAAGCTGCGTCGTTTGATGACCTTTGCCTGGCCGTGCCTGATACAGAAGAACTGTGTGGACCCCACCACCAAGTATCATGGCCATTTACTCCTAGCCCATAACATTGCCAAATTTGCCATCCACAAGAGGATTGTCTTACAGGTAAACAAAACCAAAAACGTGAATAACTCATGGTTACTCAATCTCCTCAATCCCTTCCCCCTTCCCATAGAAAGGACCACGTATTTGTTGTTCTTGTTTTGTTCTTGTGTGGCACTCTTTATGCAAGTGGGTAGAATAGCTGCAAAATAAAACAAAATCATTATTTGCCAAGAAAAATTATCATTTTGTTAATTTGGTTTACTTTTTAAAAGAGAGTGGAGCTGCTGTGATGTCATATAAATGTCATCTAGAGGGGTTACAGATTAAATCTAAACTTAAAAAAGAAACAACATATCTCATAAATTGATGAAACAATTTGTTTCTCTAATTTTCTGTGATGGATTTTCTTCATTTGTCTGCATTTGCTGGTTTCTGCATGGCTGGTAAATTTATCTCCTTATCATGTTGCTTTCTAGAATCAAATATTACGATAACACAATTTTTGATGTTATTTTGGCAGTATGCTTTTCAATGTTGAAAAACTCTTCTTGTGTAAAATGTTTTGGTAGGTAATCTTATGCATCATCAAAGGCCTTAAAAAAACATAAACATCATTTCCACTAGACTATCTGTCATTTTATAGCCATATGTTGTGCCCTGGTGCGACAAATGTACCTTGACTATGCAAGTGTACTTCCAATAGGCACAAGAGTTTACGCAATGCTGTACCCCAGGGTACCGTGTGGTGCTTCAGATATCTAATGGTTTTCGCATTTCCGCCATCTTGCCAGGTTTTCCACAGCCTCTTGAAGGCCCATGCGGCCGAGGCACGGTCAGTGGTCCGACAGGCTCTTGACATACTGACCCCGGTCCTGCCCCATCGGATGGAGGATGGCAATGCAATGTTGACTCACTGGACAAAGAAGATCATTGTGGAGGAAGGCTACACTATTGCACAGCTGGTTCATATGCTGTAAGTGTCCTTTCACATAGTAACCCCATCCATTGGGGAAGTATGTCTGACATGGAATCAAGCAATTACCATGAGGAGGATGAGGATTAGGAGAAGAATAATGATGATGATGAGAATGATGATGAAAATGATGTTAGTGATGGTGATGGTGATGATGGTCATGGACATGGTGATGATGATGATGATGCTGATGTTGTTGCTGATGATAATGATGGTAGGGGTGGTGATAACGATGGGAATGACTTATAATGATGATAAGGAGGAGGAGGAGAATAAATGAATGAATTGTGATGTTAAGTGCTGATAAAGTTGATTGTGAGAATGCTGGTGATGGTGGCGATAGAGGTCATGGTGATGATAGTGATGATGATGACAATAATGATGATGCTGATGGTGGTGGTGATAAATACTAGTGATATCGAGGAGGAGGAGGAGAAATGATGGATTGAATTGAGATGTTAAGACTCGATATAGTGATTATGGTGGTGGTAGAAGTGGTGACGGTGGTGGCAGTGGTGATGATGATGAAGAGGAGGAAGAGGAGGAGAAATGAATGAATTGTGATGTGGAGTGCTGATGCAGTTGATTATATAAATGTTGGTTGGCGATACAATGGTGGCAATAGAGATATTGGTAGTGGAGATGATGATGATTATGATCGTCATCATTGTAATGATTATGGTGATAATGGGTGATGGTAGCAAATGTAATAATTTAATAATACTTTAATATGATGATGGTGATGATGATGTGTCTGGTTCCCTGACTTTCAAAATAAACATATTTCCTCCAAGTTAAATCATTCTACATCTGTTTTTAATACTACAGGCAACTGCTCGTGAGGCACTACAAGGTGTACTATCCTGTCCGACACCACCTCATTCAGACAATGGTATATTCCATCCAGAGACTAGGCTACACCCCCAATGCCACCCTAGACCACAGGAAGCTGGTGGTGGAGCTGGTTGAGGTCATTATCAAATGGGAGGTACAACGTATCCGAGAGGAAGATGGGCAGCCAGAGGTCAGTATACAAATATTGACTACTCTGTGAGTCATAGTTCCCAAAACCTTCACAATCACCCAACAACAAAATAAAGAGGGCAAGATATGATAGCTAAGAAAAAACAAAAACAAATAATGCTACAAAGGGATGATGATAAAATATTAGTGATGCAAATGTATTGAAAACAAATTTTCGGATGGGAATAACTGGATTCCCAGTCAAACTGGAAATCAGGGAAAACCTGGAAAATGACTTCCCATTTTTCCAGTCAGGAAATGTCATTTTTTCGAAATTTGCACCAAGTTCACCCATTACTTTCAAATTTATTATTTCCAAAACCTAAAATATGAATCATTTGAAGTATAATATTGATGTTTTTCATGGCATCATAGACTTTAACCCTAAAACCCTATTTTATTGTTTTGTGAATTTCTTATGTATTTCCTTGTTTTTTCGACCTTTTGTTTTTTATTATTTTTTTTGATGAAACAGCATATTAAACTTAATCCATTTCAGCCAGTAAAAGTAAAAATAATCATACATTTATGATTTTTGGCTGAAAACACAATTTGCATTGATTTTGTACACTAAATTACTTTTTTGAGCAATTTGGAGTTGCATGCATGTACGAAAAGTCGCGCAGCGTCGTAACGGCACATTTTTTCAAAAATGGTCTTAAATGATGCATGAGACTTGAAAGTAAAAAGCCAGTGAACGGAGCGGTCAAACAATTTCGCGCGGCAGCGTAAACACAAAATTTGGTGGGGGGGGGGGCATTATGGCCGCCCCCCGGTAGGTTTAGGGTTAACTCAATCTGCAAATCCTCACCCAAGATAAGAGGGAGATTATTAGAACAAAAATACAATAAATATATGAAACAATTTGATTAGGAGAAAGAAAAAGGAGAAAAAGAAAAAAAAAGGAAAAGAAGAGGAGAAGGAGGAGAAAAATTGACAAGATGCCCCCAATTCTTCTTAAATGTGTGTTTAATTATAAGAAGAAAACAAATTTGCCTTCCAATATCATTAGCCGCATTGTTGATGAACTTAATTTGTTTAACAGTTATTTGTATTTATTTTCAATTTAAGTCTTTTTTATGCTGGCAGAAAGCAAATTTCTCCATTTTTGTAGATAATAACTTATCAAAGTACTCATCTTTCTCTGTTCATAGACCCCCACCACGGAAGACCTCCCAGGCCCCCTCCCAGTCAAGAGGACGACGTCTACAGATCACTTACCTGACCCCAAGCGAGCTAGACACTCGTCGGGAGCTGTAAGTCTGACGGTATCAACATTTTCTTTCACTTTTTATTTGTTTTGTTTTGTTTTATGTTGATTTTCTCCTCGCCATCTCTGTCCTATGCTCTGTTGTTGTCTTTATGCTTTCTACATGATTGCTTTGTTTTGTTTTGTTCTGTTTGTGTCCTATGCTCTGCTTGACATTGTTTCACCCTTCTCACTATCTCTATTCTATACTCTGTTGTAGTTTTTATACTTGCTACACAATTGCTTTGTTATTTTTTGTTGTGTACCTTGCTTTGCTTGACTTTGTTTCTTCCTGTCCCTTGCTCTGTTTTGTTCAGGAATTGAAATATTTGATTGTCACTTTTGTCAGGCTTTCAAGTTTCCTGAGACCACTAACATTCTGTTGTCTTTGTATTACTATGTGCAGTTTTGTGCAATCTACATGTATATGCTGATTTGATCTTCCAAGACTAAAAGACAATGTAGTTTTGCAACAAATTAAGTTAAAAAAGCTGAGTACATGCTGTCATTCTAACAATTTCAGGTGTTAGACTGTAACTCCAGAGTTAAAGAAGAGTTTATGAAAACCAGTGGAAGAGCTTTGATCTTTGATGCTGTAAAAAACAAGTCCTTTTAATTGAAAACTTTTAAAGTAAGATACATGTATTGCAAACATTAATACACACATTTTAGCAATGCATTCCTTAGCTGCCTTATCAGTAATTTACCATCCACTAACCGCTCACTTATCAGTGGGGTTTTTTTTGACAAACAAAATCTGTGACTAGATTGCAGTTTAAATCACTTGATTTCATATCAGCCAACCATCGCCTTAAATTGTTAACATAGTTTGCATTTGATTTAATAGATTTAATTCATATGAAGCTATCTGTATTTTTAAGATCACAACTGCTTATCTGCTTAAACATAGAAACATGGGAGTCAAACCTGTCATCTACTGCTTTTTGGGCAGTGACACAATTAACCAGGTTATCCCTGGTTACCGGAAGTGACACGATGAACATCGACATTGCAGCAGTTGCAATGCTTAAAACTACAGAGAGCATCATATGAATAAGTCTATTACATCACATTTCACCTCTCTGAATATCCCTTTCATTCATAATAATCTCTTTCATTCGTTTCTGGCATCCGTTTCTCAATCAGAGTGCACGCAGCATCACGTCCGAGGCCAGCAAACCCATCGAGAAGGTCTACTCGGACGCGGTCGTCAATTTCCTGATCCGACTAGCCTGCCAGGTCAACGATAGTAGCACCACCTCCACGGTGGGCTCCCCGGGAGAGCAGCTGTCTCGACGCTGTATGGCACTCCTCAAGACAGCGCTGAGACCGGATGTCTGGCCAAACAGCGAGCTGCGACTGAACTTTCTGGACAAGCTCTTCCTCTCAGTGGTAAACTTAATCACTACCTTTAATTGCCCCACCCCTTAAAGGTAAATGACAGTCCTCAACTTGGGCTGAAACTACTCTAGAATCAAGTAAACTATGCAAGGATTTTCCTGTGAAAATCATGTAGTCAAACGTTGACTCATTCTAAAATGAACAATGTCAATATCACTCGTAGCACAGAAACCTGCTGTGTGGCTCTCTATGAGGCTTATTTTTATCGTCCCTGGATAAAATTAAGATACTCCTATGTTTATGCTCGATTCTCCTTAAGTAAACAAATTAGAGACAAATCCTCCCAGGTGGGAGATCCACTCCTGCTAGTGTATAGTTGGTATATATTTCAACTCATTTGGTTCTTGAGGCATTTTCAAGTGTTCCCAATCATGTCACTAACCTTTAACCCTAAAAGACTCTTTGCTGTGCTCCTGTATGTTTGTAGAGCCACTGAGGTGGACCAAGACTAAGGGATTCGTAGTGGCATCCGTCTCTCATTCATCCATAACGCTTATGAAACTTAAATAACTTTGTGAACCTTGTGCCCGTTTGTAACCAAACTTGGTTGATAGGTGCCCTATAATGGACTTCAACATTATTTGGGGGTCAGGGGTCACATGTTAATATCTGCCTTCATGTTTCTACTGGGGTTGGTAACTTTACAGTCAACCATTAACTTGTAAACCTGGATGGTAGATGCCTTACAATGACCTTGATGTTATTTTTGGGACAAATTTTGAATAATGAAGACAAATAAGGTGAAGTGTTAATGTTTACTTGCAAGTTTGTGCTAGAGTTGATAAATTTATTCACAAATAGGGCAAGATGCATTATGACTATCACCCTGTTAGTGATAACTTGGCCCTCTTGTTTTTCTACATGCCAAACTTGCATGATTGTTTTCCGTTGAGTTTAGTGCTTGATTTGACACCACACTAACAAAAATGGAATCTACCATTACTGCGTGGTGTTTTGAAATACCTTGTTGTGAGTCAATGACAGTGGATTTCCCTATTGATGTAACACAGGCTATGAAAAATGAGCTTCAAATAAAAAAAAATTAAAATATCTTATGAAATAAATATGACTTAATTCATTTTGTTAATATGAGGGATTAGGCACATGTTTGTTTGTTTGTGGGGGGTTTTTTTGAGAGGGTTTTGTAGGATACGTTTAACCGCCTTGTATTTGTGTCTTCTCAAATACTTGGGTCAAGGACCAGCAAGCCGTGGCCAATTATGGAAACATCTGTGCTGGACTGGATGTCCTCAACTTCCTGCTGAGTGTCATGGTAAGTTGATGAAGAAAGATAGGGGATATGTGTGTGTGGGGGGTGGGGGAGGGGGAGGGGAAAGGGGTGTTTGGGCTAGATGTATGGGTGGGTGCACAAGTGTGTGTTTGTGTATGTGAAGGAGGGGTACAAAAGCAGTGATTACCCCCTTTGGGTGGAATTGCATGTCCTGAACTTCTTGCACAGTGTCATGGTAAGTTGATGAAGAGGGGGTGGGAATATGTGTGTATATGTGGGAAGGGGGAGGGGGTGGGGATATGCATGTGTGTGGGAGAGGGGAGGGGATGTTGGGGGTACTCGACTTACAATGTGATACCTGTGTGTCATGCGGACGTTACAGATCGGGGCTCAAGATCGAGGGTCTCTGGAGCTGGAGCTCAGACCTTAGACACCTCAAAATGCTATGCTTCGGAACAGCGCCGTGCTGAAAGTGCAATGATCTGGGCTGAATACCTGGCACCCGCCAGGAGTGGCCGCATCAAAATTGCTAGCGAAACAAAAGCGTGATGCTCTGGAGTGGCCTTTTAGGGATGCATTGGTATGAGGGACGGCAAATTTTGGGATCTCTGGAACTGAAAAAATACAACTTTTCCATGGCTTCTGAAATTGTGATGCTTTGGAGCTGACACTTAAGGCTGAAAATGGGGGTCTCAACCATGGCACAAAGGTATCACATGATAGTGCCACCCCAGAAGAAAGCTACACAACAACTTTTACTCTCACAACATTTTTTGATAATTTTGCTACAAAGAGGAAGTGAGTGAATGTGTGATTATTACAATTTTCACATCAGAAACTTTAAACAGTATACTCGATTCGTAGAGAGTATTGTATCTTAAATTGAGGACTACTTCTAATCTTGTCACTAATTTTCTTCCTTAGGACAAGCCCACCATCCTGTCCAGTTTCAAGCCCCTCCAGCGTGGCATCGCAGCCTGCATGACGTGCCCTAGCACCAAGGTCATCCGGTCAGTCCATTCCCTTCTGGTCAAACTCATGAGTACATTTCCCACAGAGTCAAGTAAGTTAACGATGCAGGACACGGTTGCCAGTTTGGCGTTTTATTGACCAAAACTCCAAATTTGGCATTTCTTTAATTTCGTTTGGCAGGCAAAAATTGAAGTGCCCACCAAATGGCTTGTTGACTTTTTTTTTTGGTGTTTTACAATGGTGTACCTGAAAAAAATTCTTATGAAACTCAATTTTCAGCAAAATAGGTAGCACAGTTGTCTCATGTTTTGAAGTGGATGCTGCACCTCCCCATTTGTTCAGTGCTGCCATCTCAAATCAAGGCCAGTTCACTGCAAAAACTCCTTCAAGCCATGACACAGGGTCCAACAGTAGCAGCACGCATATACTTCACATGCAAAGTCTGGCTGCATGTAAACTGCTGCACCCAAATTTTTGGTTATGGCAGAGGTTTCAGAAATGTTTTCATAATTGATTACAATGTCATTTATAACCATATCTAGGGTATGCTACCTATAAAGTGCATCAATCTGTATATTTGTTTTATTATTATTACATACATGTGTGATTTGTTGGTTACTCCAGCAAGATAAGATGTTTGCGGTACCCGAGACATTAAAAATGACAAGGGTAAATTGTTTCACTTTATATTTGAGTCAGAGTATGGGTCCTTATACAATACTAGTGGTTACTGATTTTTATTCAATGTGTTTCTGTTTCCG
>JZLH01S0155524.1:9559-21700 GCA_001188425.1 Eucidaris tribuloides
ACATAATGATTTGACGTGCTTCAATTGTCGCCTAGTCCCAATGTGCAGGAGAAACTGAACTGAACTCAAAGCCACTAAACCTGAGGCTGCCTATTTTTCGTATCTTTTTGTTAAATTAAGTTGAACATGATAATTACACTTATATATATTCATACAGTTATAACGGATAAAATACAGAAAATATCGTTTTTTGCTGAGTATGGATAAGCTTGGAATGCATAACTATGAATGTCGAATTAGTACACTGTAAATTGAAGTTTGATAATTTCGATTTCAAAATTTATTCACTGAAAGTTCTGTTATGTACATGAAAGATTTATAAGAATAGTGCAACTACACTGTTTTATTTACCTCTAATAAAGAGCCATGGAATTATTGTATTGAAAGAGTGCAAAGTGTCATATTTGTTGTCTGGCCAACACTATATCCGAAAACCCCAAACTTATCGTTAACCGGGGCTAATATGACAGTACCCAGACGTTACAAGCAGGATCCGGTAAAATATCAAAGAGGACACTGACCTCCGTAAGAAGACGTGGATGAGCTCGAAGGCGTTGTTGCATGATCCTCATCCGTCAGCAGCTTCTTGCCGTGGTTTCGGCCGCTGCATCACTCATGGATTGTGAGGCGCTCACGACCTGGGACACTGGGCCTTGCGGACACCTCTTGACCTGGTAGGCGGCCGGTCACTGTGGGCAGGTTACTTGGCGTACTGTCTCCTTGACCGGAATGTAATCCTGTGAAAATTTATGTCATGGAGTATCGAAAGACAGAAGTTACATTGTGAGCTTCAGTTTAAAGATTGGTCAAACTTTGTTCTGAGCGTCAACATAGTAAGTGTTAATGGGACAATTATAAGCCACAGCTACATTGTGGGGGACTTCAGTTATTAAAAATGGTCAAACATTGCCTGATTGAGAGCTACATAGTAGTGCTCAAATGGACAAACAAACACTCTGAACACAAAACGTTTGGAAAGCTTATGTGGCGACTGGCAAGGATAGTTCATGAATAAACAATTTGCACTCCGTAGAGTTATAAAAATAGCCAGCAATCTGCACACAGTAAGTCTTATGGGAGGAAATGGGCAGTGTGAATCCGGTCAATTTGAGTGCTTGTAGATTTCAACTGTTTTTAGCACATAAATATCACATATTGAAATACAACTTGGTTTCAGGGCCTTTCATCTTTTAGACCTTATCAATGACACCTACGAGCATAGAGGATTATGAGCTACGATTTTTAACTGTGGTCAATGTTAGAGTGTGGCTTTAAAGCATCCTCACCATACAAAAGCTGTAAGACGTTAAATGCTGCACTGGCATGGTGTGCATGTTTAAAAAATTTAACCGCAGATTTACTGCTTGCGCCCGAGAACAAATAGTCAGACCTATAACACAGAAGTCTATGGAAGAAGTAGACAAGGTCACGGTATCAAGGTCACACTGGTAACCTAGATTTTTCACTCTTTTACAACACTACAATGATCACTTTTGAAATACAATTTTTGTCAAGGTCTGATATTTAATGACGCTTATCAAGAACACCTTCGAGCATGGAGGATAGCTCAACCTATTTCAAACTGTGTGTCATTGTTAGATGTGTCTTTAGTGATAGGAATGACAAGTTCTTAAAAGACAACATAATACTACAGACTACTTGTAATTAACTGCAGAAAGAACTGAAAAGGTCCACCCAACCTTGTCCACGATCTCCCTGATTTGCGATAGAGCCTATATGACTATGAACATCACTGGAAATATGAATTGAATGTATTATCTGTGATGTCACATTATATGGCGACTGGGTTGTACATCAAATCAGGGAGTACCACAGTTAACCAAAATAGTGTCAAACCATTTAGTGGCCACTAAAATGATCCCCCTTGAGACAAATCATGTAAAGAACCAGTCTGTAGTAGCCACCTCTGCTATAAAGGTGAAATTTTCCGTTTGTTTCCCTTAGGGTGCACTAAAGACAGGTCAGGCTGTATCTTTTGCAAACATGTTAAAACTTCTAGTCCCATTATTTTTCAGTTATTTGTTTCGTGGCATCTTTGTTGACACAATCGGCTCATCCCTCGCACGTAACCTGGACTAAATTAATTCTACCGTGTTACAATATCCATGTATTCCTGATAAATGTAATGAATGTGTGATTAAAACCCCAATATCACTGTTTAAACGATGTCGCTGACTTGCCGCCTTCACCAGCGGTCCATCTGCGCGAAAGAGTTTGAACCTCAGGCATTCTGCCATAGCTGGCTGCAGCCTGCTGCTGCGGTGTAGTTGCCAGCGCCTGCGGCCACCCCAATCTTTCAGGCCATGGTTTCTGTACCTGTTGGTAACTAGAAGAAGAAAGGAAAACACACAGGTTATTCATCACTCAAGCCATCGAAATCTTTAACCTTTGAGTGTGGTTGATCCCATTGGTATCGTAATAATCATTTGTCTTTGTTCCATTGTGGTAAAAAAGTAATAGAAAATGGAAATTTAGTGATATTTTGTGATATTTCCCTAAAGATCGGCCTCATTTAGCCTACAAACTATTCCAAAATCTAAAAAACTCTGAGAGAGAAAAAGAAGTGGGATTGAAATTTCTGGGGACCCTTACACGCTTGGCATGCACACCCGGCCATGGATGTGATTTTCTTTTTGTTGAAATATTGAGGTCTTGACCATCGA
Source organism: Eucidaris tribuloides (assembly GCA_001188425.1). Lineage (NCBI taxonomy): Eukaryota > Metazoa > Echinodermata > Echinoidea > Cidaroida > Cidaridae > Eucidaris > Eucidaris tribuloides. The sequence goes on from JZLH01S0155524.1 coordinate 12,244, forward strand.
AAAAGAAAATGTCTTAAGGGAAAATTGAGTAACGCTATCCCATGATTTGATTCACTTTAGCCAATCCATATTAATTTTCACTCTTGAAAGCCAAGTATACGTTTGGAAGATCAAATCTTTTTCACCAAATCTTTCAAAAGCAGGCATGAGCATGAGAATATTTGAAAAAAGAGGACTTCACAGGCCCCCCTGGCGGGACGGGTGTGGGAAGGGGGTCCCCCTCCCACGTTGTGGAAAATTTTGGAATTTAAGGTATGCAAACCACCCGTTTTGATGCATTTCTACAATAAATTTTAACTGTTTTGAAGAGGTTATTTTGTAGATAGAATATCGTCTATTGAGCATCCAAATTAAAGGAAAACATTGGGCAATCTTTATACTAACTCTTAATTTCATCGCACAGAAAAACGACCAGGTGACGTCTATGATAAATAAATTGACAGCGCGTTTCACATCTGAGTAATGTTGGCTTTTCTTGAAGTCACAAAACAGCCTTACAAAGTCCCATAAATAGTTCATGATAAGATGGAATCTAGATGTACGTATCCAATATACATACAGTGTATCAAGATCAGCTGCAAAGGAAATCATAACTCACAGGTATCTCATCTCTAAAATGTTAGCTGTTATTGAAGTGTCATAAAACAGCTGTGTAAAGTCATACCGTTGACTGAGAGTGCAAAATATTACTGGATTACGTCCATATTCGTACATGTAAAAAACAAGGCGTCACAGTGAAAATCACAAGTCACAGATAAAGATACAGAACAAAAAATGGCTCATCGTGCTTTGTACACCTTTGTGACAGTATCTATTGGTGTACACGTGTAGCTTCATGTATGAGCAGCTGATGTAAAAAAGAGCAGCTCATGATGTATTGTCAATTGACTACTAAGTACATTTCTGTTTTTCAAACTGACGAAGTTTGGTGCTTTGTTTGCAACCTCTGAGAGCAAGGAGCAGCTTTTCGTTTAGCTGCTTCTTAACTCTCCTCTGGTTTTGTGCAGTGCTAACTTCTTGCGCTCTATTCTTCGGTGACTGCTACTTTGTGCCATGCTTCATCTGCATAGTGCTTTCCGTGCAGTTCTGAATGTTTGACAGAGGCTTCACATTGACAGAGTCTGTTTCAGATCCTTATCGATGTGTAGAGCCTCATAGATCACTTTCCAGTAGGTCTGATGCCGTACTTAGCAACGCTGATTGGCATGGCCGCAGTTATGTATGCACTTCCAACGACCAGACTTTGGACACAGCACACATCACCGATACTAGTTAAAAGACTCTTACAACTTGTGTGGCCATCGGAAACAACATCATTAGAGGGCAAATGCCCATGCTTACAGCTAGTAGTGAGGACTGTCTGGCGCAGATCTGTACACGGCCCACTCGCGTCGTATCAAGAGGAGGCAGGAACATTGGATGTCATTCAACAGGACTGGGAATCATGGTGCTAACTTGAAAAGAGTGAAACTTCTTCACAAAGGCAGTTTCCTCTTTCATCGCTGATTAGCCAACCTTACCTTAACAAGTGTTGGCAGCCTTTTCAAGCTACCTTCATTTGTCACACTGTTCCCCTAGCTGTCAGGAATCAAGTGCTGAATGGATTTAGGAGTGGATTGTTGAGGGAGCTTGTTTTGCAAATACTTTCCCACAGCCTATATGCTTCTCCAACAGCTACAAGAAGCAGATGGACATCAATCCTTCTCAACCAAGCTTATGACGCGCTAATTTCCAAGAACATCTCTTTGCCGCTCAAGTTTTATTTTTTTGTCATCCAGATTCAGCTTTGTTGGATCTTTCAGATCTCGTGCTGACAGGTCAGTGTAGCACTTCTGGTTTGATGAAAAGCAGGCAAGAAACTCTTGTGAACAGCATCTACCTGTCTGCTCATTCAAACTTATGCACTCTGAGTGGCTAGATGTCATGAACATGCATACAATATTCTTTCAACATGGGGATCTGACGCGAGTTAGAATCCAACGGATGAAACTCTTCTTTTTCTTTGTAGAAGAGCTTCTCGATGCAGGCCATTTTTCCTGTTTGCCATCTTGCTGCTCATTGCTTTCTTGCCAACTCTGCTTGAATGTGAGCATTTCCTTTTTGCATCTGGAGACACATTACGCTTCATTGGGTAGATAGGTCATCAACATACTGATATTGATTAACAGATCTTTGTTTCATTGCTGCCGTTTAGTAGTATGAATAGTAGAATACACAAGGGCATCCCACAGTCGAAGCGTACTCACACTCAAGCATCAATAAAGCGAGAGCCATCGATGGGAAATGAAGCCGCCGGCCATTGTGAACATCATACCAAACGCAAAGAGCAAATATCAATCAGGTGCCTTGTCAAATCAGGTGGACCACTGTGAAGTCTGCGTGAATGTTGCCAAAATCCCTCGCCCAGAAGTGCAAATGGTGAGCAGAGTCTCTTCTGTCGGATTGTGGACGTGGTGACAGATGTCTCCATCAATGTCAAGATAGGTGGGGTGGTTTCCCATCTCGAAAGTTCACTTCCAATCCGTTTGGATCCCCTCGCATTAAGTTGCAGCTGGTCCATCAACAAGACATGAGATCTTCCATGGTAGATTGTGTTTCACCATTATCTCATCAAGTTTCTGCCAGCCAGAGATTCTGCATATTACCTGAATCAGCGATTCAGATGCAATGTGTGAATAACAACACGTTTCAGCTTAGGGTGAGAAGTAGGGACACTAAAACAGCGAGCACTTGTTCAGTTGTTGTTTGAAGGTTGATTCGTCAATCGTGAGAGAGAAAAACTTGTCTGAAGAGTCATCAACCGTTCTCTTGAAGAACGTCTTCGCAACTCCAAAATCGAATTTTGTAGGTAGAGCACTGGGTTCCTGTCCATGGATAGTTGGGCTAATGCTCTGGATCATTGGCGAGGGACTTGTGGACAAGGTCCACGAGAAAGGTAGCCATCGTAAATGGTAAGTGAATGACTCCTGCCATCACACCCAGTAGTTAAACCCTGAAATGAAAGTAAAAGAAAAGATAAACACTGTGAAGATATTTAATCATACCATTCTATTTAATGTATAATTTTCTTTATATTCTTTTAAAAATGTTAACATACCAAGACGTCTACACAGAGGCTCTGCATTTTCACACTGCATGATATACAGTTCAGGACATTGGAAAGTTTCAAATAACACTAGTATACAGATTGTGACCACAGCTGTCTGCACCTTCGTTTTTTTTTTTCATTATCATATCAACCAATGATCCTATTTTTTACAACTGATAGGCCTACTACTGATATAAAATTGAATATTTGGAAAAGAAATGAAAGAAAAAAAAAACACATTTCTTTACAACTATCAGCTATTGGTTACCATATCATTTGTCAATATCCTAGTATTAGGCCCTATCCAATAACGTCCACTTAACCCGCAATTGATACAGATACAAATTCTGATATTTTCTGAGATTCATATTACTGCCGTTAGATTCTGTAGTATACACATAATGGTCACACATTGGAATGTTAAAATCTGCATTCTACAAAACATGTCAACATATAGCTGACAAAAAATACTAAAATTCACAATTAAAAAATAAAGGTGTCTATTTGTACTCATCTTTTTCTCTCACCGTGATTCGCAGGCAAAATGTAAAAACACAAAAAAAACACTGTTTTTTATTCTGGGATAGGGTGTTACGGTCCTACAAATTTTCTATGTTTTCAAAAGGGAGATTTCTAATTAGACTAGGACACACTAATTAAAATTTAGCTGAGAAAATGTAGAAACTAGGATGACTGTATCCCAGAGAAGTAGATTTTCATTTTGTCAGTGAAAATCTCAATTCAAAAATTGCGAAAAAAAAAAAGACTCCCTCACTCCATGAGCCATCATTATCAAGCGGTCTAATTGGCACAGGCCTAGCCTAGTTAATATGACTGTAGATCTGACTACATTGTACTGTAGAGTAGATCTAGCTCGAATCAAGTCTCATTAGACTCACCTGCATGTTCAGATTCCTGTCCGTGATGGCAACATATTGCAGGTACTTGCCAGTGTGTTACAAGGGTGAAGATGCTGATCCAGCCACTACGCGAACAGTTTGCCCTCTGATGATGAACATGATGAAGTGCACGCTGCTCGATGTGATGACATATGAACCTAGTGATATTAATTGTCTTTCGAATATCAAGTTCAGCCAAAACTTTGTCTTTGTGTTTTTGTTGATACATGATCAACAAGTGCTACACGGCCACGGCTCCATAGTTAATCAGAGACTGACAAATTGGTACAAAAAAGCTCTCCCTGCCTCTTCATTCTTGAGTATCACCTAAGCCGAATCCGAACAGTCGAGGAGTTTGTACCACTTGCACCAGACGCCACAGGCCCTGTAGAAGTCGATTGGCTTGAAGACTTTTGTCACCGTAGCTGACTTTGCAAGCTCAACTCATGGTCCAACCACATGCCATTTGAACTTGGTTGGAGACATCCTTGTCAATATCACTAACACCGAGGGTCATTCTTCTCAACAGTCTTCATTTTGTAGTTGAAGAAATTACACCAAACACCTACAATTTCTTCGTACAAATCACGAATGAAATCCACGATAATCCAACTCGAAACCGCTGTACGTCCGTATCACTTGCAATCAATGTAAACAAATGTATACACACGTGCATGCAGAAAGCTAGCTGCCAGCTGCATAGACAATGCACACGTACGGTACTCACACTGCACACTGCACCATTTACAATGCACGCACTGCCGGCGGGATATGGTAGCCTCAAAGGACTAAACTAAAAACGAAAAAAAGTTTTTTTTTTTTTTTGTGCTTTTTTTCATTTTTTTTTCCAGAATTTCAAAATCCGCGGAAATCCGCGGATCCGCGGAGAAATCTCATGCCTGAAAAAGTATTCTATTGTTACCTACCCCCCCCCCCCCCCGACGAGTCGCGACATCAGAAAACAACATCAAACCCACTGAAAATTGTTTAAAGTGACAAATTCTGATGTTAAATTATCACAGAACATCTAGTGGTACATGTATGTATCCGGGAAATGTCTGGGGTCCACCCCCCCCCCCAATTCAACAGACATTTTGCATTCTGAGCAATTTCTCAAAAGGTGAGAATTACAGATGACCAATTTACGGGGCATTGATGCATCGTATCTCCGTCTATCTAAATAACATAATTGCAAAGAATTAAAGAATATCATTGTTTTACCATTTACCAAAACCATACTTGGGCTTTGGTTGCTGTCTCGTTTGTGTTAACAAATTTCATTGAAGGCTAAAATCAAAATCAAGCATTCTTACCCACGTTCATTTTTGGTATTAAATGAAAATAAAATGGTGTGGTACTGTATCAGTACTGCACAGAAGAGAACTCTGATCACTGATTGGATAGCCAACTTTTTTCTACAACCTTAATCATGGAAGGATATCTGTTGATGTGGTATGCAAACAAATTTAGTATGTTTTTCATGTTTCTGGCATAGACCCTCAGACAATTCGACCTTGGATAATTCGACCCTCTACCCTGGATCACCTGCCACTGCCGAGTTATCCAGGATTAGAGGGTCGAGTACCAGGATCGAATTGTCTGAGGGACGAGTTGTCCAGAGACTACGCATCCCGTATACGAAACAATCGCTGACCACTCATGTTTTTGGCTATTATTTTCATCCTAAATGTATGTTACTTTCATCAAATGAACAAGGATTGGAGAGAGCTGGTATGTAAGAACATGCCCAGAATGATTTCGAACGGTATTTAGAACTTGTCCGGTCCCCCAATGTATGTTTCATCTGTTCATCACTTTGAGACGGCCCCTTTGATAGTATGTTTAACAAGTGGTAAGGCCTGGCATGCCTGGGTATGCAGTCAGAGTTTGTTATATTATGCAAAATATATTTTAATTCTTGTGAGTTGTGTGGTCAAAAATTGGGCGGGTTAAGTTGTTAGTAAGAGTATACATGTATAGTAGGGTACCCGCACCTCGCCAGGGGCCCTAAATCCGCCACCCCACGTAAAATGGAATAGAAGCGCGCTTAACAAACAATACGCGTTGGGCTGTGTGCAGTACGTTAAACACTTGTCACGATATTCCCAAACCACGCAAAATTCAACAAAACAGGAAATTTTGGATCGAAATTCATAAAATAATCAGAAACGCGTGTTACAGCTATGCGTTGATGTCTTTACATAGATCAGTGTAACCTCCGTGCGCATCCTCAATGTGCATTGTCTATGGCGGAGCGGGGTGGCGAGGTGCGGGCCTCAATGCCGACGCACAAGTAAAATGACATCGTTCGCGTTTGACGGCGACAACTAGGATACATTCGCATCGATCACTGAACTTGCTATTCTATTGAAATCTTCAGCATTTTCTCTTTATGTGAGTAGAGTTTCATAAAATTTGGATGACGTACTGAGTACAAAATACGCAAAAACATTAACTATGGCGAGGTGCTGGACAGCCGACTATACTTGAAGCAGCTACCAGCCTGCGACAGTAGACCTATGCCCACAACCACGCCACACAAGCACAGCAGCACACACGCGCCATGCGCAGCACGCAGTTCCGAACATCAATCATCATTCAATCCCACGACAGTTACACATGATTCGACGTATATCTCGCATAACAGTGTGATTTGTCTAGATATTTTCTCACATATTCACGTATAATGACTACTTCTCATATTTGTTGATTTTATATTATCATCGACATCCTTTTTAGTTTTAATAAGGGGTAAAAATTACGTTCAAAACGTAGTTCACATCTTACTTTGGAAACTGCGGAACGAAAAAGGTCTAAATTTGGTGTAGCCCTCTACGGCCATGCACGGCACACACAACGAGTTCATTCACCTCATTTCATTGTCTACATAATTTGGAGGACCCCTCCTAGAATTGCTACAGGATGCCAAAAGAAACAAAACGTAATGTGTAAAACTATTTTTTTTTTTCAAAACACACACACACACACACACACACACACACACACACACACACACACACACACACACACACACACACACACACACACACACACACACACACACACACACACACACACACACACACACACACACACACACACACACACACACACACACACACACAACGAGTAGATGATTATCCCGCAAAAAAGAAAGAAAGCTAATATGATTAAAATGTCTTGCTTGTCTTGCTGTCGTAAGAGCAAGACCAAAAAGAAAATTAGACAATAGAAAGATCATCAAACTCAAAATATACTAGAAAGACAAGCCATAAATCACGATAAAGGTTTTAAAATTCATCATTGTAACACAGAGCAAGTTAAACGATCGAGCAAGTTAAACGATCGTTTTTTGTGAGCACCCCCCTGGCTTGGAATCATCTCCCACCCGATATCATAAACAGTTCATCAACTGAAATCTTCAGGAGCAGAATCGAGAAAATTCATCTCCACTACGACTATTTAGTCATCGCGCCCTCTCTCCCGCTGCACTACACCGCCTGGTCCAGCAGCGTATGCATTTAGATCCAGAATGTTCAATTTGAGTGTCAAACAGTGGTGCTAAAGATAATAAATTGCTTTGAAGACGGCAACGGTTGCCGTAAAAAACAAACAGACGAACAAACAAACAAACAAACGAACTAAAAAAAAAAAACCAAATAAACCAACGAACGAACAAAAAAATACAAAAATAGAAGACTAAAGGAATGAAAACAAACACATCTTTTAGGAGCATGACAGGCTGCGGGAAAATAAATAATAAAAAAAATGAGCTGCCCCCCATGACAAAAGGGGATAACTGACATTTTGGTGTTTTAGAGATATTGAGCAAAATGTATTTTGTTGAACACGTAAAGCCCTATTCAGTGTCATTTTAACAAGCGGATTATGAGATTAAGGGACACTTCTAATTATTTTTTTTGTTCTGCATATTAAACATGATGTACTGAGTCCCCTACACTATATAACTCAATTTTGGAAAAAAAAAAAATGTCAGTTATGCCCTTTTGTAAGTGGGGGGGGGGGGCAGTGAGTTTCTCGAGCTTTTTAAACAAGTATATGGCAATTTTGCGCTAGGAGCTCTCAATTTTTATAAAATTTTATTGTTGTTTTCCTACTGTTGCCCTCTAATCCGAAAAGTGGATCGAAGTACCTCAACAGATGTAAGTCTTAGAGGTTAGGGCGTGGCCGATACACACACCGACTGAACTGTTCAGAATACCCCGAAATGCGTTTATAGAGGTTTAGTTTTATTCATTTCAAAATGTTTGCAAGCATTATATATTACGAACGATATTTCTACTGCAAATCTTGAAGGAGGTCTCAATGGGGGATACAATCCACCAGGGGCGGCGCAAGGGCAAAATATTAGGAGGGACGAAAAATCTGAGACTTTTGACCGCCCCTACCCCCCCCCCAAAAAAAATATACATGTAAAATTACAAGTCAAAAATTATACGTCGAGCAGGGGGCTGTGTGCCGAGGAAAATCAAAACCACTTTTTTGCCCGCAAAAAAAACCAAAACAAAACAAAAAATAATAGCCAAATCAACAATAATAGGGAGGGGAGGGCGAAATTGTCAAAAACGGTCAAAATCCCCGTTATTTCAATTACTTTGGAAAAATGGGGGGGGGGGGGTAGCTACCCCTGCCCCCCCCTCCCTCGTGGCACCGCTTCAGGAGTCCACTCACTTTTAGGGGGTAGATTATGTGTATGTACGTGTCTGCAATTTGCAAAATGTGTGTCACACACATGATATTGAAAGCCAAGATTTTATTTTGTTGCTGGTACTTTAGTTTTTTTCTACCTTCCTTAATTCCGGTTACTGCCTGTATTAAAAGTGAAACTCACACATCACCTTTGACCCCAAACTAGTCGGTTTGTCTTGATGATAACATCAGCCAACTTTCATGAAAATCCACGATTGATTACTTTAGACAATATACAGCTGATTGCCCGCATATCACGTAGTAATCCGTGATATTTGGCATTTGACCTTTGTTGAAACCAAATTTTGACCTTACCTGGGAGTTAAATAACAATTCTAACATTATTATCTAATTATTATCTATAAGAATACATACGATTAATTTGAATACATGTGACCTGCATACCTATAATATGACTGACTTAACAAAAATTAAAATACGGATTCATTTAGATTACTCTTATATTCTATACAAGTAGGCATATTTGTTTGTTTTGTTTTAAATTTATCTGCCAAAATCAAACATTACGATCGGCTGCAATTAAGCATGCAATTAACTCCTTTCTGAAAGTATTTCTAAATTTCCTTCCCCTCACATCATTTGGTATACAATTCCAAATTTTTGTTCCAATGAAAGAAATTGAAAATTGGACCTGTGTTGTTCTGCATTTTGGAAGATATAATTGACCACAATCTTCACCCCGTGCATCTGCCACTCGTATATAGGGCAACCCCCTACCAGTGTTGTAGTCAAGGCCCAC
>JZLH01S0155535.1:831-11701 GCA_001188425.1 Eucidaris tribuloides
AACATAGTCGAAAATCTCGAAGGTCCCCCGAGATTTTCATTAACTAATTAAAAAAAATGAAGACATTCAGAATCTATTATTGCAGGGTTATGACTTTGGGGCATAAAGCTTTCAAATAACAAAAAATCCCCAAAACTAAACTTCGACTTTAATTGACACAATAAAAGATGAATATATGACAAAACCAAACATTGTCACACTTGTCGATTTCGAATAATCAATAATCAATATTGTGGACTTAAGTACTTCTTCCTCTAAAAACAAGGGTCTGAGGAAAACAAATAAATTTCTCGAATAAATGAATGTCAAAAACACTTAATTGCATATATTTTTGGAATGTCCTCAATAAGACGAACAATTTAAAATGCAATTTGTCAAATTTGGACGTTGTTGACCTCATTTTACCTTTGACAGAAAGTGACCCCATATCTCATCGACAAAGCACAGAATACATGATAAATGATATATTTTCTTAATTCTTGTAACAAGTTGAGTAATTTGAGATACATTTTGAAGAAATTAGACCAAGTTAAAAATTTGACCCCGGTTGACCCCTCTCCTGACCATTACTAGGAAAGGGTCAAATTGACCAAAATTTTGTCAAAAAAATTGACGGCATGTAACGACTTCACAATAATCACTAACTCAATTTCGTCAAAATGTGACTTAATACTTCTTATTCTACACTCTTCAATCGGACTCGAGTCTGGACATGAACAGCGGGTTTTTTTTCGGAGGTATATAGTTTGGCGTTTCTGACGATCCAATATTTGTTTCCTTGCTTGAGTTCGTTCAAAGTTGAGATCTATATGACTCCATTTGCGTTTCTAAAAACACTATGTATGTATAGATTATAGAAAACATTTAGAAAACTTTTAAATGTGTATGAACAGAAACTCACATAGTATAAGAATATAATATAATTCAATACAGTAAATAATATAACATAATGTAATATAATAAAATATATTTCAATATACACATAAATACGCTTTTATGGTAGACTATAATTTTCATTAATAAACACCTATATTGGCATATGGTAATTTTCCCACTAGGTGTTGCACTCTCAAATGGGGAAGTGTGGAAGGAACAGCGTCATTTTGTGCATTCTGTCTTCCGAAGTCTCGGGGTTGGAAAGAAGAGTTACGAAGATACGATTGTGATTGAAATTGGACAGCTCACCGGTGCTGTAGAAGACACAAACGGCACCCCATTTGATCCAAATGATCTGTTCTGTAACGCTGTCTCCAACGTTATTTGCGCTGTGGTTTTCGGGACACAGTACAAATATTCCGACATCGAATTCCGAAAGGTGCGTGTAATTGTAATAGAGGCAACTGCTCAACTGCTCCTTTTTTTCATTTTCACATTTTATTTCAACATTTCTAAACAAGACTAGTAGTTACTGAAATAAAGTCATAAGTAAACGCATACGTACATTATTGGGCTGATAAAAGCAACTTCGTTGACATGTAATGACGGACGTTTTCAGTTAATTTGTTCGTGTGAATCAGCAGAACAAAAATGGCATTCAATTTATGTTCAGCACCTCTACGGTGTAGGTAGATAGGTCCGTCCATCCTCACACCACTTTGAGTCGTCTTTTACACAATCACTTCTGAAGTAATTACATCAAAGACGGTAAAATTGTTATGTGTGGGAATTATAAAACTAACCATTTCGAGGCCGAGTGAATTGTCATTGTTTGCCTCGAGAACACAGTGACCTGCTCCCTAAGCATATACATGTATATAAGAAAATCATTGTAAATCAATTTTACCACTTTCCGGTAACAGCAAAAAAAGTTATTTTCTGATGTTTTGAAATGACAAAAAGCTATCTTAAAATAATGGCGGAACATTTGTGAGAACCACTGAAGCCACATTATTGTTTATTTTTGGTTCATTCCAATGGTAGTGGTAACGTCCTGTCCAAATTTCTCTCTTCGGTTATTAAAGCCCAAGTTTAGTTTGGGGGATTATTTTATTTGAAAGCTTTATACCCCAAAGTCATATCCCAGCAACAACAGATTCTGAATGTCTTTAGTTTTTTTTTAAATTAATTAATGAAAAATCTCGGGGGACCCCACAGATTTTCGACCATATTTTACAATAGCATCCATATGAGGTGTTTAGGTTATATGAGTTATACCTCATCTGAAAGAAGAAACTCTGCTTTTTTAGATGCGGTATAACTCATATAACCTTAAGACCTTATTAATCCTTTGGATGCTATAATGTAAAATATAGTTGAAAATATCGGGGTCCACCCCCCTCCGAGATATTTCATTAAAATTAATTAAAAAAAAAAAGCTAAACACATTCGGAATCTGTTATTGCTGGGATATGATTTGGGGGCATAAAGCTTTCAATTGAAAACAAATTCCCCAAAACTAAACTTGGACTTTAACCTTACCATGCTGCATGATTTTTTTTTTCAAATTCTACCCACTTTTTGTTCAACCAATGTCTTAAAAGGTACAACCAAAAAGTAGCAAATACGAAAGTGATTAAATGTACAAATGCAATTTTTTAATTCTATTATTGTTATATTATTAAGATGGACTTAGTTTTAACACTGATCCAACTCCACCATAATAAGAACTGGCGTCCTAACTTTGTTACACTAAAGATATGCATTTTATAATCATTTATTTTACAGCTGTAATAACATCCTTCATTCAATATTATAATTCATGATTAATTAACGTGTGATCATTGCACGTATTCGTACCTTGTTTTTGTTTTTGCTTTTACATTCAAATGAGTATAACATTTGTCACTAATTTCAAACTTTCATTTCAGATCCTTCATGATATCAATATGAACTTGAAGTATGCCAGTGCCGGTGGAGTAGCCCTCTTTATGCCTGTTCCGGGAATTTCAAAGTTTCCCTTCGGTCCTTTCAGAAAGATGGCACAAAATATCCGAGATATAGTGCAGTTTATTGATGAGAAGATACAGTCACACCAATTGAACTTTGACCCTGATAATCCTCGGGATTACATCGATCTATATTTGAAGAAAATGGAGGATACCAAGGTGAGTAACAACTAATCGTGGACCCCCCATTACAATTCACTTAATCAATCAATCAATCAATCAATCAATCAATCAATCAATCAATCAATCAATCAATCAATCAATCAATCAATCAATCAATTGATCAATCATTCAATCAATCAATTAATTTATCAATCAATCATTCAATCAATCAATAAAATGCAATTCATAGATAAAGAATTTTTTTTTTTGGGGGGGGATGAATGAACATGCAAAATAAATCTTCAGTCTCGCGCCACTACTAGCGTTACCGCGAATAACCGACATTTACTTATATCAGCGATCGATCAAAACATCAGGGACTTTTTACAGACTAACAGTCTTACAGTCTTGACTACTTCCGAGCCTACTACGAATAGAAGCGGTGTCATTGCCTATTTAAATGGCCAATCTGTTTCTGATTTGATTGCCCATTTTATTGCGTTTTATCTTGTTGAAATATAGTTCTGTCCAACTTATGAAAAAAGTTCCATTATTCAAATAAAGATAAATGAACGTCTGACATCGTCCTTATTGTAAAAAAAGGAGGTAAATTATATTATTGCAAAATTAAATAGACAACAGAGCTTTTTAAATATAGCACCAAATGAATATGGGAAATGAACAAATTAGAAAATTTTAGCAAATGCCGAACGAAATTAGAATATGGCACCCTCAACGTCATTCTGATTATTTTACAGCGTGTCTCAAGAAAATTGTGCAAGTGATACAGTGATAAGCGTCCTCTTTGGCAATTAAAAATGTTATTGTGATGTGGTGCTTACGTCTTATTTGTTCTGTCTGTTCTGTTGTGCTCTTGTATTTTGTCTCTTTGTGTATGTTGAATGTCTATATTATCTTTGTGTATGCGTATGTGTGTCTGTGAATGTGTGAATGGGTGTGTGTGTGTGTGTGTGTGTGTGTGTGTGTGTGTGTGTGTGTGTGTGTGTGTGTGTGTGTGTGTGTGTGTGTGTATGTATGTGTGTTCGCTTTTATGTTTTACTTCATTTTACAAGCACTCACTGAGTTTTATGGAGGGTCCTGCATTCCCATTTTTCTGTCAATGGCTTGCCTCATAGGAAACAAAAACTTTAAGCTTTCTCTTCAAGTTAAGAAATGTGAAAAAATGGGGCTCATGTAGCGTCATCTGAATTAGCTATGTATACTCAACCAAAAGGTAATGTGAGAAGTTTTGTCATTTGTTTTTACCCACATTTCATCCAGGGAAAAGGGACATCTTTTGACGCGAAAAATCTATGCAGCAGTATTGCTGACCTATTCCTGGCTGGAACAGAGACGACATCGACGACGCTCAAGTGGGCGGTGCTTTACATGATGGCCTACCCCGACGTCCAATCCCGGGTCCAGGAGGAACTCGATCGCGTTGTCGGCAGGGATCGCCTTCCTCGTCTGGACGATCGTTCAGCTCTTCCATATACAGCTGCTGTATTACAAGAGGTGACTACCGCATTGCTTTATTTTCATAATAGTAATTTTGCTATCTTTAAGTTAACATTTGGACAATACAATCTGACATTCGTGTTATGTCAAAAGGCCACATTTTAGCGTGCGTGTTTTTATGTAAATGAATGATGATTATAATTAAGGTTCATTGTTGTGTTTGGTAATCGAAGGTCCACGTGCGTTTTCCAAAATTAAGTCGTCTTATGTTACATGTTCTTCCTGGATAACGCGTATCAATTCAATAGCACCGAAATGTGTCGCCTGAAATTAAACAGAAATTTAATTTACCTTTTTCACATATCCTCATTTGTAGGTTCAACGAATGGGCGTGGTGGCTCCGTTTGGAGTCCCACACGTTGCGGCCGCTGAGTCAACTGTGAGTGGATACACCATCCCCAAGGGCGCCATACTCATCTCCAACATTTGGAAAGTCATGACTGATGACGAACTGTGGGAGCAGGCCTCAGTTTTCCGACCCGAACGATTCTTAACAGAAGATGGAAAACTGATAAAACCGGAGGAGCTAATCATTTTCAGTACAGGTGGGAAATGTAGAATGATACTCTAGGTGTAAAGGTGTAAAGTCTGTTACCTCAGGCTCATACACTCTTAAAAATTCCGGACCAGTCTGACTCGGAGAAAGGATCTGTTGGGGGCACGCTCGGAAAAGGGTCAGTTTCAACCACATTGACCAAAATCCAAATCAGGTTGACTCATATTTTGGTCAACCTTGACCCGCAATTTGGTTGAAACTGACTCCTTTCCGAGTGTGCCCCCAACGGATTCCTTTTCCGAGTCAGTCTGACCCGGGATTTTTAAGAGTGTATCCACTATAGTTTTCAGAGCAACGGATGCTATTTTCATCACATGTATGTTCTATGATAAACTATATGTTAGGCTAAGATGTCAAAGGCAAAGGGTCATGTCTGATCTGACCTCGTTTTCAAGATAGCTCATAGTACCCGCTCATGGAATTTTGGGGAACCGTGGGTTTATCTAGTTTTCAAAGAGAGATTGGCTCTCGTCTGGACAGCAAAGGTCATATGGACTTTAAGCAGGTTAAACATGTCCGATATCACCTTGCTTCCAGATACACCCAAGAAGAAGTTTTGTGGGAGGTATAGCAAACTTTGGTCAAGATTGAAGAAAGGAATACGCATACGCAGGGGGGGGGTGGTTTTGGAGTGTTCAAAATCCCCCTTTCCTTTTGTAACAGGAGGTGTTAACACCCCCCAAACACCCCCTTTTCTCCCGGAATCACCCCTTTTTTTCACGGAATCACGGAATCACCCCCCTTCCGTCAAAAGGCGGGTGTTTGAAAATGTGAAATAACGCTATAGGCGACATTATGAAACTCGGACAATGTGCAAAACAGGGTATGGGCAAAACAGAGTATGGGCAATTACGGTTCAAAGCCGGTACTCAACCAAAAAAAAAATCGTATTTGGCCACTAGAAAAACATATAAAGTGAGAA
Organism: Eucidaris tribuloides; assembly: GCA_001188425.1. Taxonomy (NCBI): domain Eukaryota; kingdom Metazoa; phylum Echinodermata; class Echinoidea; order Cidaroida; family Cidaridae; genus Eucidaris; species Eucidaris tribuloides. The sequence goes on from JZLH01S0155535.1 coordinate 6,815, forward strand.
TGCTATGTCACGGGAAACTCAAGGGCAAATCCAGCACGGAGTTGTTCTAGCAGCTGCGCTTCTTCTTAAAACAGTATGCTCGCAGATTAATATTTTTTTTTCTCATCATCTTTTAAATCTGATGTCCTACAAAGCATGTCGTAAAATTAGCTTCGGCAAATTAGATTTTTGAACTGACTTTGTCGGTAAATCTAAAAAATGCTGCAAAGTGTTAAAATGTAAAAGGTTGTCGAAGTTCTTCAAATTCTTGACTGTTCTTTCTGCTTTACTGGATACTCCTCAATCATTCAACCCTTTAAGGTCTCATTGTAATGTCCCATAATGGGAAAAGGAGCAAGGGGGTGTGAGTGAGAGAGAGAAGGGAAATAACAACAGAAAGATGATTTTGCTGGTTTTCAATGCAGGTCGAAGAGTGTGTCTGGGAGAACAACTTGCCCGCATGGAAACATTTCTGTTTTTCACGCACCTTGTACATCGATTTACCTTCAAGAAGCCAGAGAACTCTCCGCCGCTGTCACTCGATGGAGTACTGGGGTTGTCCCGAAACACAGGAGAATTCATGACCTGCGCTGTCAAGCGAGACTCCTGAAGAGCAATCCATACAAATAGCAGCAGAACTGACCGTAGTCCTCTAAGATTCAGAGTAATTTGAAGGAGGGCACGCTATTTTCCTACGTTTTTGTTGTTGTTGTTTTCTTCCATTCTTTTCTGTCAGTATCCTGTCATTTTTACTGATACTCAAATAAGGACAGATTCACAGAACACATAACCTTTAGGAAGGTGCCGCTAATTTTACCAATAGTTATAGCTACAAGCTAAGGATAATCTCGATGCGATAGTGGTACTAAAAATTAATAATTATGTTTTTGTCTTGACAGGGCAGTCTTATTCTCTAAGGAGAATGGGCCTGTTGGTCTTTTTTCGGGTGGCTTAAGTCATTCCAGTTAGATTCTAAGCCATTTCTTTCAACCGAGGAGTTTCTTGCACTGCTAAGGGATGCATCTGCAGTACCACGGTGTGCAAGTGGAATAACCTCCCTAGTCAGAAGGACCGCTATTCATAAGAAAAACAAATATTCATACGGACGCTATCAATAACATGTAATTTCCTATACTTGAAGGATCGTAGCCCTTCAGCACGTAGCCAGGCGAGACCGTCGCCTTGCTGAACTTGAAGACAGTATTCAATGACTCGCTTGGCTGTGGTTTATAAGTCGCAGCCGTTATGCGTTCTCATTGGCTATTCAGGAGTCTTAGGCTTGTAGAGGAAAACCCCTACTGTATTTCGATGTCTTGGGTTCGTAGGGGAAACCCCCTACAGAATTTAGTCAAACGTTCATGTAGCTGGCACGGGATACCTACGGGAAAAATAATGTTATTATTAATTATGTTGGTGGAGTATTTTTTTTATTTAAACTACATGGAGGGTGAGAGGGTTTTGATTCTTACGACCCAACAAGGACTTTAGTGTATAAGGTAAAATCAATTCAAAGATTGAAAAAGTCACCGTTTGCAAAATTTCGCAAGAACACGTGTGTTTGATACTTTATAGACAGTGCTGTGAAGACACACATAGCGAGGTGGGATAAGAGAGGGGAATAAGAGGGGGACAAAAGGGGGATATAAGAGCTAGGCGGGATGAGAGGTGGGATGGGGGGTTATGAGGGGATATGAGAGGCGGGCTAGTAGGGGAATTAGGGGGATAAGGGGAAGAATTGAAGGAAATTTAAGGGGGATATTAAGGGGGAATAGGGGAAATAAACGGGGGTATACGAAGAGAAATATGAGGGGATATGGTTAGTGTTCGGATTATTGAAAATAAAGGGGAACTTAAGAGGGGACTCTTAAAATAAAGGGAAAACACGGGAAATACAGGAGAAATAAATGGGGGATTAAGGTGGAAGGGCAATATGGAGAAGGATATAACAGGGAACATGAGGGGAAATATTAGGAGGAATAAAAGGCGAAATATAAGGGGGAATAAGAAGAAATATGAGGGGAATAAGATGGAGATTAAGACTGAGGGGAAATAAGGGAGAATAAGAGGGGGAATAAGAGGGAAAATTAGAAGGGTATGAGGTAATAAGTTGGGTAAGAGGGAACATGAGGGGAAATATTAGGAGGAATAAAAGAGGAAATATAAGGGGGAATAAGGAGAAATATGAGGGAATAAGATGGAGATCAAGACTGGGGGGAATAAGGGAGAATAAGAGGGGGAATAAGAGGGAAAATTAGAGGGGTATGAGGTAATTAGTTGGGTAAGAGGGGAAACATGAGGAGGAATAAGAGGGGTTAAAGAGGATTTAAGGGGATCAAGAGTGTGAATAGTAGGGGGAATAACAGGAGGGTGATAAGAGGGGCAATACAGGGGCATAATGAGGATTTGAGGGGGATTTACAGGGATGATAAATTGTGGGAATAAAAGGGGAATAATAGTGAAAATAAAAGGGGAATAAGAGGAGGAATATGTAGATGAATTAAAGGAGGATAATAGGGTTTGGGGGGTTGGAGATTCAGGTGATGGGGGATTTCGAAAGAGGAGTTAACGAGGCGCATAGCCGGCGAGCTGCCTCGACGCGAAAGCTAGTAATATTAGAAGAGAGTCGCTATTTATAATCGAAGAAAAGAGTCATTACTCATACGGACTGCTATTTGTAATACCAAATCGGGGTCGTTAATCACAATGGTCGCTACTCATAATCGAAGATCGCTATCCATAGTAGAAGAGGGCCGCTATTCATAAAGGTCAACAGCCATGGGTCGTTATTATTCATAATGAAAGTAATGGGTCGCTATTCATGAACTCGTCGCCCGGCTGGCAGAAGGTTGTTAGCAAATGCTCCAAGCAGAAGGGCGTTAACAGAAAATTGCTTGTAACGTGACAACCGTTAGCTTATTTCACATGAAATCAAAGTATTGTGATCTTTTAGATCTTTCTATCAGTACCTTAGGCGAAAATATGCGAATAAGCCTTATGGGTTTCAAACTAGAGGCCAAGTCAAGGGGAGTGCTGGTTTGGGCGACCGGCCGAGGTGCACATCTTGGGTGAGGTGGAACTAAAGTGACTGGGCGAGGTGCAATCTTAGGAAGTGTGGAACTAAAGTTGGTAAATCAGGCGTTGAAATGAGAAAAGATGGTACAATTCGTTTTTATTGCCAGGGGCGGAAACTCCTATGGCTCTGCGGGGGGGTCACGTGACCCAGTGCACCCCCCCAGCCTACGCCCTTGCAATTTACTGTTAACGCCCTTCTGCTTAGAGCATTTGCTAACAACCTTCTGCCAGCCGGGCGACGAACTGACCTTTATGAATAGCGACCCCTTTCTTTGATTATGACTAGCAACTCTTATGAACACTGACCTTTATGAATAGCGAGCCTCTTTCTGTATTATGAATATCGGTACTCTTATGATTAACGACCCTGACTTGGTATGAATATCTACTCTTATGCCTTATTATGAATGGCTATCCCAGTGAAAGACCCTTTATGAATTGCGACCCTTATGTCCTACGATCCTTACGAGTATGTTTTCTCAGGAAAAGCGGTACCTTATGATTAGCCAGCAGGCCCCGTACAAAGTTGGGGGGGGGGGGGGGTGCGGAAAGAGACCGAATGCTGCGTTTTATAACACAACCAAGCTCTATTGGTGGCCGATTTCTAGCGTTTTCAATCGAAAGACGGCTTATACTTATTTCATATTGTCTTGACAGTTTCCCTTTAACAAAGACTGGGTAAGTTCTCTAAAGTGACAAAGTTTGGACTTATAGAGAAGGCTGTTTGAGGCATCCATATTTTGACCCTTCTAAGACTTTGGGCAGGGGCGTCGATCCATATTTCGGATGGGGGGGGGGGCAAAAGTGGAAAAAAATGTCAAAAATTTTGGCGCGGTCTGCGCGCCAAATTGCAATGTAGAATTTTGCGCGCAAAACAAGCCGGAAAATTGAAAATTGGATTATGTTAAATAGTAATTTTATGCTAAGTAGTGCTTACTAGTGCATTTTAAACATAATCTTGCATTACATTTTATGATTTTTTCAAGTTGTCAAAATAATGGGGGGGGGGGGTGGCAAATCGATATGTTTGCCCCAAATTTCGCGCAACTCTGGAGACCAAATTCGCAATTTTCCATGATGGAAACTTATTAAGAAGGTTAAAAAGACGACATCTGTTAAAAAAAAGGAAAATCGCAAGTGAAATTGTGTGTTTTATACGCAAATAATGTTTTTTTTTCCGAAAAAAAATTGGCATAATTCACAATTAGAGAAAAAAACTTTTTTTGGAAAAAGGAAAGTGCGCACCAAATTTCTGGGCGGCGGCGCGGTCGAGATCAGAAGGGGGCATTATGCCCACCCCCCTCCAGTTTTCAACACCTCTGAAATAGCCCAGTCCTTTTAGGGTTAACCCTAGAAAGACTGGGCTACTTTGATGGCTTGAAAGACTGCCCCCAACCCCCCCTTTTGAGATCTCGGCCACGGGTTGCGCGATCGGTGCGAAATTTTGCACGCGAATAGACACTCATATAAACTACAAAATTGCGTAATAAAAAAAAAATCGTATAATTAATTATGCAAATATATGCATGAAACCATATTTTTGCCCATAAATCACTTACAAATCTTATGAAATGCTAGTTTTTGGCATAAATATTCCACATGACATTTACAACAATTTTTCGGAAAAGAAATTCCTGTATCAAAATTAATCTCTTATGATTTTCATGTTTTTAAATTTCTTCTGTATTTAATTGTTTTTCGCCCTTTGTTTTCTGTCTTTTTGTCAATGAAACCAGCAAAACGATGGTCGGAGATTCGTTTCTTACCCGTCAAACATGAATCCCGCTACTATTTAGTGCCGTATAATGGTCAAAACGATGGTCGGTGATTCGTTTC
>JZLH01S0155589.1:11235-24467 GCA_001188425.1 Eucidaris tribuloides
ATATGTGTAGACAATGGTGGAATCAGATTCAGCGTGTCGCAGCAGGTTGTGTCTACCAATAGGAGAGCTATAATTGTACTGTATTATGGTTGGCTATTGTTCACGAATATTTCCGAACCAGTGTGACGTCATTATTTCTGTTCTCTATTATATCTGACATCCCCATGACGTAAATCGTTATGTATTAGGGCCTTGGCAGCCGAGGTGCTGAGGATACTGCGGTACCCCGAGATTTTATCGAGGTGGAGGGGACGCAGCATCCCAAGAAAATTTGTCCCATTCCTTTTTTCATACACAATTGAACAAGTTTGAGCAGTTTGTCTCCAAACCGCATGCTTTATTGACCTGCTTCAGGAAGCAACGGACCCCCTCTTTTTTAGAATGATTAGCACCACGGTAAGACAAGGAAGGATGTGCCAAAAATCTTTCTTTCGTTAGAGTCATTGAACATTTTGGCCATTAACTGGTTCCTAACATCTGCCTAATTGGCCTGGTTTATGACGTATTTTTGCTCGTCTCAGTCATTTGCACCATACAATAAAGAATTGCAAAGATGCAAAGATAGGGCTATGCCAAAACATTTATGAATTTGAAAGGTTATTGAGTAGAAATCGTCCACTTTGCTTTGTAGTCTAAGTCCAATTATTTACACATTCAGACTAAATTTTCTGAATGGATCGTTTCAACTTTGATGGGCGGGGGGGGGTGGAGGGGTGAGAACGCTTACGCGAATAAACTTTCTATTTTTATGTTGATAATTAAACAAAAGCCTGTGGTAATCTGTCTCATTGAAATACATTACCTATCGTATACGAAATTGTACATTGAAAACGCGATTGATATTTTGAAGAACATAATTATGACTCAATCTCATTCTTCCAAGAAGGAATTGGACATCATTAAAACGTGTCTACAAAATATAGTGCGGCAACTAACAGCTACTACTCAGGGTAATTCAATAAAGACGTATTTTTCCCGAAAACACTCGAAAAGAATTAGTGTAAATTAAAGAAATAGTCATTACATAAAATGTATGTACAAAAGAGATGAAGTACAAGTTGCAACAAGACTCTCGTACAACCGTGCTTTTTCATCTGGCACAGAGGGTAGCATTCGTACAGCGTTATCTGGACCTTTAAAGAAGTTCATGGCAAACCTGTGCATTTAAAGAGTTACCATGATCATCTTCGTAACGCAACTCTTTCAGTGTATATGTCTGATGAAATAATGTCATGTTCAAGTAAAACTGGAATCAGGTCGCCAGTGAACAGCAATATTCTATATTTTCCCCAAGACTTAATCGTAATTTTGCGATTACTCCCTGTCAATGGAAATATGTTACACTCCTTAACTAATTAATTTTAATTTAACTTAAATACGCCAATGTCTTCATTTGCTATTACGATTATCAAACATAGATGTCCAAACGCCATATTAATTTGTTCAATGTTTTCTCTCAGTTCGCCTGGCCGGCGGCAAGAATCCCTACCAAGGGCGTGTCGAGCTGTACGTTAACGGGGAATGGAACACCATTTGCGATAACAACTGGGATTCAAACGAAGCTCGCGTCACCTGTCGGCAACTCAGCTACGGCTACGCCGCCACCGCGAAGACGGGGTCGGCCTTCGGGGGCGGCAGCGGCCCGATCTTGACGGAAAACCTGGGATGCAGCGGGTACGAGAATTCGCTGGTACAATGTTCCAACTTCGCCAACCTTGCGGCCAACAGTACCTGCGATCACACTCGCGATGCTGGAGTGGTGTGTTCCCTTCCCCGTAAGTCTCTTTGTTGTAACATCGTATCAAAAACTGTTGTGACGTTGATATTGGTCTTGTAGCTTTCTACATGTCCATTTTCTATCATGTTCAAGCTTTAATTAGATACTTATGAATGAATTTATTTTTCTCCCCAAGTACAAACAAACAAACAAACAAATTAAGACAATTCATTGTAGTCTGGCCTTGAAGACAGTGACATGATTGGGAGAAATAAAAAAATGCCTCTCGAACCAAACTGGTTGAAAGAAATACCAAAGATACACCAGCTGGAGTGTTTCTCCCGGCTGGATTTGTCTTGAATTTGTTTACTTAAGGAGAATCGAGCATGAACATACCGACACTTTATTTCTCTCGTGCCCCGAGAGAAAGTAATAGTAAGCTACACAACAAATTTGTCTATCGCAAGGCATACTGGTGGAAGTTATTTTAAAATGAGACAACCTCTGACTATAAAATTTTCACAGTGGAATCAATGCATAGTTTTTTTTATTCTAGAATAGTTTTACCCCAAGTTGAGGACTAAACCCAATCATGTCATTTACCTTTACAATCATGTCACCCACCCTTTAACACCATGAATATTTGTACAGAGCACTTGAAATGTACAAATATCATTCATATCAGAACTGTGAATCAGAAAATGCTCTTGTTTTTTTCCATAAATAAATTTCTTTTAACATTATTCAGAGGACAACATCACCCTCAGATTGGTGAACGGAAAGAATGCGTACGAAGGTCGTATCGAGATACTCCTCGACGACGTGTGGGGAACTGTCTGCGATAACGGCTGGGACAAGCCCGATGCCCGGGTCGTCTGCAGACAGCTGGGCCTTGGACCCGGAGTAGAAGCACCGGGGAGTGCGGCGTTTGGCGCAGGGTCTGGTCCGATCTACGTCGACAATTTGGCCTGTCGGGGCCACGAGGCTTCCATCGCGCTGTGTCAGAATAGCGGTGTAGAGGTCCACAATTGTACGCACGCCAACGATGCGGGGGTAGTTTGTTCGGCACCAGGTAGGACGATGATCTTTTGTTTTCTTTATCTAGATATTGCCACTAAATCCACGTATTCTGTCATTATTTTGCATTTATCTCCGTTACCGCAGTTTGTCTTTTTATTTCTTGAATATAAACTTCACATGGCTAATGATGTTTCTTTTTATTTTATCTACGCTGTTGTCTTCTTATATTACTCTTATTTTTTTTTCTTTAAACCCAGTACTACATATTTCAGTGGTCGGGTAAACTTAATTATTTTTACTTTCATGTTCAAACCATTGCAGTTGAAAAACTACGTTTAGCAAATTTATCTAAAATTATGGATATACGATGTAGTTTTAATAATTAAATGTGCAAGGGCACCATGGAAGAGCAGTCGTCAAACTAAAAGTTCTACGCCACTTTAAGAAAATTAAATGAATGAATAAATGAATAAATAAATAAATAAATAAATAAATAAATAAATAAATAAATAAACAAATATCTGAGAGTTAAAAAAATAATATTTTTGGTAACGAATCTTCTGATTACCTCTGATTGTGGGACGAGTTATATAGGGTGGTCCATAAAAAACAAAAAGGCATACCCTTTTCTCCCTGAAAAATGACTTCTGATAAGGAATATATCTAGGATGGTTCTAGGAGGAAAATACAGTAAAACCAATTTTGCTAAATTTGGTTAAGCAGTTTAGGTTATTGAGATGCCTTTGGGAAGCAATGCAAATCTGAAGGCATTTCTTCGAGCCCAAACTCTGTTTACACAGTGATTGTGATTATTGCTGGATGGGTAAAATATGTCACTTTGCGTAATACTAATTTTCAAGGGGCCAATGCCTTTTAATGGGCATACTTTTATACAATCACAACCTTTCATTTAATAATATTGCGCCCTGTGAGTTGAACACAACATAGATTTGCCGCTTCGTGAACGATGACATAAAAACACTAAAGCGAATGCTCGTCCCCCCAAAAAGGGAAACTCACATATTTTCACCCTGAAAGAGAACTGATTTAACTTAACTGATAGGGCTCTATAAAAGGCAGCAACAGTCTCAATTGCTATGTTAATTTCGATTTAGTTTAAAAATGAGGAATTTATGATCTTACGTTGCTTCATACAAACATTTGTAGAGCGAAATTTACTCAAGCAATTTCAATAATCTTGGTATCATTTTTCTTCTAGAAAAACACCTTATCAGCTGACATGTATCAGTTCTTTTTTAGGGTTTAGAGGGTAGGCGTTTCTGTTTTTTATGGACCACCCAGTATATAAATAGGAGGGAAAAACACATTTGAACTGAAAACTAAGTTCAGTTAAATGATCAGTGTATGCTTATAAACTCCTCAAAAAAAGTTTGGAAATCTGAGTTTGATCAGTTGTATCTCCCGTTTTGTTGAAATAATCAATGCAATCTTGGTATCATCTGAAAGATTATTTAATTTTCTTTAAAATGATACTTGTTACGATTATGCCATCAGAGAAAGAGCAGTATTCTAAAATGTGGTGTAAAGTGTAAATTGAAAAGCTGCAAAATGACCAAAGTTCGGTAAGTCACACAATTTTTGATGTTGTTGATGAGTGAGTTTCCCAATGTCTCTTCGGTTGTTATGCATTCTAATGTGAACATTGACATGGATTGAAACAAACACATGCATAATTAAGCAAACAACAACAATAAAAAGTAAAAAAAAAAAAAACCTTTAATGGGTATTTACAAACTGGACACAAGGCACAAACCTTTCACCACATTAACACAACGAACTAACAAAAAAAGTGGCAGGAGCTTGATTTACATGGGTTTTCATGTTTATCTTCACGTGGATCTTTGATTTCATCAATTTTCATTGATTCTAATGACATGATCAGAGTTCGGTATCGGGTGGATGATCCACGTGCATGCACCACCGCCTGACACCGCTTCCCCATGCTGTTGATGAGCTTTGTGATTCGTTGCCGTGGGATGGCATTCCACTCGTCAATCAGTAATTGACCCAGACCTGCCAATGTTGTTGCATTTGTGACTCTCTTCCGTACAGCCCGGCCGAGTCGATCCTCAAATGTTCAATGAGGTTGAGGTCTGGGCTGCATGCAGGCCAGTCCATTCTCGTGATACCCTCTCTCTGAGAAAATCCATGAAAATCAAGCTAATGCCACTTTTTTATCACTTTGTGGTGTTAATGTGGTGAAAGGTCTGTGAGATTAAATGCCTTATGTTAAGTTTTTTAATGCCCATATACGTTTTTTTTATTTATTTTTTTACTTGTTGTTGTTTGCTTACTTGTACAGGTGTTTGTTTCAATCCATGTCAATCTTCACATTAGAATACATAACAACCGAAGAGACACTGGGAAACTCACTCATCAACAACAACAAAAATTGTGTGACTTACCAAACTTTGGTCATTTTGCAGCTTTTCAATTTACACTTTACATCACATTTTAAAATACTGCCCTTTCCCTGATGACATATTCATAATAAGTAGGGTATCATTTTAAAGAAAATTAAATAATCTTTTCAATGATACCAAAGTTGCATTGATTACTACTACGAAACGGGAGATATAACCGATCAAACTCAGATTTCCAAACTTTTTTTGAGGAGTTTATTTATACAATACACTCCTGCTCATATTTATGGAATATTTTGTTGATACTAAAGTTCTTTCTCCTATATCGTCCAAAATTTTCAAGATAAGTGTTTATTTCACAAAAACGCAATATGTGTAGCAATTTTGGATTTCGTAAGATGACTAAAGTAAAAACTAAAAAACATTTGAGCGAAATAACAATTATATATTTATTTTTTTTAAATCCACCAAAAATCATGAAAAAGTATCAAATTAAAGTAATTAAAAAAAACACAGAAAACTGATAAATTTTGATCCAATGTCATTTATGACTAAATTAACATCAGAATAGTGTCTGTTACCAGTCTAATAACGCGCGTAACAACCACGTGACTCATCAACAACAACAACACCGCCATTTATAGACACAGGTTTTAGTGTCGAGTCGGACACTACAAAATGCTCAAAATTCCTGAAATACTTAGATTATAATTGTTTCACCTGGGGCGGACCATATTAATCCCAGACGTACCGTTCACGGAAAAATTGCAACTTCTAAAATGTTTTTTAAGTATTCCATAATTATGAGCATGAGTGTATTACGCTAAATTTCCTTATTGAGATGTGCCGCTGAAAATGTAGTCTTCTACCTGCGCACAGAATATAAGATGGTCATCCATGATATTAAATGAATCTGACACCAATTCATGATGGAAACACTTTAGGCACATTAGCGTAGCCAAAGGGGGGGGGGGCAAGGGGGCAGTTGCCCCCCCCCAATAATGTTTTTTTCGGAATTTCGTCGGTACACGAAGGACTCCGTCGGTACATGCGGACCGACAAAAAATAATTTTGTACCGACGAAATGTCTCAACAACCAACAAAAATATTGAAAGAAATTGCATTTTTTAATGTAATTTTTTTTCAAGCTCGCTCGCTCCGCTCGCTCGCATAAGTGCTTTTCTTCATGTCAGGTGTTTTTTCGGTAACCAGGCAAACCGCCTTGTCATGAATTATACTATCATTGATGACATTCGGTACAGTCAACTTGAGTCAAATGTATACATCGACAACATTCCAAATCAACCGACCCGAGCATAATGTTGTACTGACAAAATGTTTACAGGCCTACAACATTACACTGTTGAAAGATTAAACATTTCAGCAACGTGTACATTTAAGAAAATTTATTGGGAAAAAAGAGTAGAACGCGGTCGTTCGCTTCGCTCACTCGCGTATACATTACCATTATTAGTAGAAGAAGCATCTTATACATGTATTTGTATCAGTAGTGGATCTACAGGGGTGGGGTTAGGGGGTTTAACCCCCCCCCCCTTGAGCTGCCAAGTGAAAAATTTGTATGGTCTTATTATGTTAGTACATGTCAGGAAAACCAAATGAGCCTATTGCAATTTTTTTTTAAACAGTGCAAAACATCACAAAACCTTTAATACATACGCAATTTTCAAATTTTCATACACAATTCTCAAATTTTTGGCGCGCTTCGCGCGCAAACATATACAGTTTTCAAATTTTCGGGCATACAAACACATTTTGAAAATTTTCGGCGCGCTTCGCGCGCGAACATATGCAATTTTTTTCCTCCCATTACCAGCCTTCCGGTTGCTAAGCGGTTTCTCCCTCCGTTGTTAAGCAAAATTAATTGGATTACGTAACAGGACGCCGTGGACATTGCACAGAATCAAGTCAACTCCAGAAAAGGTCAAATTTTAAAAAGTCCGTGTATAAAAATGATGCGCTTTTTTTCAAAGTATCGTGTACACACAGGTTATGGAAAGTGTGAATTTTATCGTAGTGAAAAAAATCAGGAAAATCGATGCACAAATTTCATGAGTTATGCACATGAAAGACGACCTCGCAAAATGATTCCGGTTTCATTACAGAAGTACGTCGGTCAATGGGGACATTAATTTGATATTTTCTGGTCATTTGTACAAGTTAAAACTTCACATGTGTTAATACACATTCCCCGGGGAGTTTTGTAAGATACATTCCAAATTTCAAGCTCAAAACTACTTTGCAACGCTCGTGTGACAGTTTTTACTGTCGCTGAAGGCGAATAAGATTTTTGTTGAAATGTGTTTTGAAAACGTAGACTCACCGGGGGAGCCTACGCTTTTCTTGTACGGTCCAGGGATTCATTGGCGCTTTCGCATACGATATATGCTACTGGGTTACACTTATGAAAGATGACACAAAATGCTAAAAAAAAATTGTCGATGGACCGCCACAGTCTTGAAGGGCGGCTTTTCACGCGCAAAATGTTGGCGATTACAAATCTAACCAGGAGTAATTTTTATCGTATTGAAATAATCCATAAAGGCGCAATTTTAGAATGTAGTTAGAAAAAAAAATCATATAACGCATAACATACATTCATAAGCATTTTGCAAAGAAAAACAAAAAAAGAAAACGTGAGAAAAAAATCAGCATTTCAAATGCAATTTGTAACAATTGGGAAGAAAAATTAAGTGGAAATATGTAAATATGAATTAAATTATAACAAAGTGTAATTGCGAATTTGTAAAATTATTTGTTAGGGTCCATTCTGAAAGTCTATCTACCGATGCATGGTACCGGTTTGTAATGAAAAGTGGCACCCCCGGGATGACTACGACTGCACGATAACTGTGAAATGTTATAAGGCGCTCGATGAGATTGCAGAAAAATGTCAACGATAAATTATTTACATTTGATTCCTTGTGTCTTAAGAGTTGGACTATTTAGGAATAATTAAGTAACATATAGTACGATAACATGGAAATTTTTACAGTTTAGTGTAAAAATCATGTTATTTGTGACAGATCTGATTCGATTTTCATAAAAGCATGCCCGACGAACGTGTGTCTCGCACACTGCATACGTGACACCTTGTTTCTGCAGTCCGTGGAAATTTGTTTTGCATTGGTAAGTCAATTGTTATAGCTCATTTCACATGCATGGTGCGCGTGTTTTTGCAATGCATTATGCAAAATCATGTCTAGTGTCAGTATCGAGACCCTATCTAAAGAATGGTGGAATATGCTCCAAAAGTGCCATTTTTTTGTTAATTGATAACTCTTGAAGAGGCATTTGTAGCAAATTTTTTACTGCACAATTAATGTAAGTTCATATTTTATTCAAAGTATCACATCTTTCTTGAAATAATGAAAGATTTTTGCAAAACGCTGGTGCACGTTTTGAAAAATCAACTACTCAAATTGATTTGCTTTCGATTGTTCTCATAAATACTAAAACATATCGAAAAGCTTTTGTAAGCATATTTAGGCTTGATACTAAGGAAATATAAGACCGAAAGCCACAAAAAAATTGAATTGTATAAATCACGAATATCGATTTAGACAGAATCGTCCGCTAAATGGAAGAGCGTAGAGTCACACGGAGGCTGTTTTTTTATGAATGGTTTTTTTAGGGTAAGAGGCTAAAAAGGCCTTAGCAACCGGAAAGGCTGTTACCATTCGCTCAAAAAAACCCTTACAACAAAAACTAGACCCAGGTAGGCTCGCCACTGTGTCATCTATTAATTCACGTTCTTTCTCGTAAATCATTCAACTGCGGGTTCAAACTGTTATCATTACACAACATGAAAGCCTATGTCGGTAACGTCGGGAGTGTTGTCGGTACATTCGGGTGAATTGCCCCCGGCCCCCCCCCCAATGGCAAAAAGCTTGCTACGCTACTGTTTGAGGCATACTAATATTGAAAGACATCGTGCCTTTCGTACTAAAGTTTGAAATGGGAATTATCTATATATCTTCAGAATCATCCTAAACATCTCAAATACAATTTACAAAAATCAGAGGTAATTCAGAAAGGAAATGTTCAATGCTATAGAATGCTAATGTAACTAAAAACTGATAAGTTTTATTTGTCTTCATGCTACTCCCTTTTAACAACTTCCTAATTATAGTAGGTGTAATTGGAGAACTGAACATTGTAAGCCCACTGTACAAAATGCTTTATATTGACAGTACGCTCGTCGATGGATCTTCGCCGTATGACAGGTCGAGTTGAGGCCTCAAAGAACTTCATCTGGGGTACGGTTTGCGACCGACGATGGGACACACCGACCAGCGAACGTGGTCTGTCAAGGAATGGCTTTGGTTCGGCGTAAGAGGGACGGTCCCAATCCAGTTACTTCGGGGTTCCAGGAGTTAACGGATCGATCCATATGGACTGACGTGGCTTGCACCGAAAACGGAATACGCTCCTGGATTGTCCGCATGAAACGACTAATGACCTGCTCGCATCTGAAGACGCAGGGTGTTGCTCGGGGGCAAGTAAGTTTCGTCCTTTGGTCTTTCAAGAATTGGTTATTAAAAAAGGGAATATCTTTCAAACTCCAGGGATATTTCAATTATAAAGGAGAAAGAAGATATCACGTTCAAATTTAAAAGCAGGTGGCAGGCACTATCGGTGTGCGCATACTTAGGTAAATGACCTAGATCAAATGGTATAAAATAGTACCACAAAGTTTTTCTTAACCTCCGTTTTAGAAAAGAAATCGCTCATGGACGTTAAATCCGGTAAAGGACGTTGACTTCTTATGAAGTTAAGGCAATGCAACAGCATGGATCAGAGAATCTATTGCGGTAAAACCTAAGATCCCATTTCTCATACTTTGAAAAAAAAAAACCAGAACGAGAAACTGGAGGTAAAACTATGATAATAATAGAATAAACCTAATGTTATAAGTCCGTCCTCAATCTAGCTGAGTAGGTGTGTACAGACCAGAAAGAGTCTTTTGTTATTTTCTGATTGTCCAGTTTTCGTAACTAAGTAAGCATGTTGCTGTATTGAGCACCCTTTATTCCAAAGCGGTTTTACGGAGTAGGCAGTCAAATTCAGAAATCATCTATTGACGATTGCAATCTCAATTTTATTATAATTCATCTCCACAGATCTTGAATGGCGGTTTAACCAGCCGGTACCCAACACACCTACATAAAATATAGTCAAGTACAAGTACTGCGTACCAGGAGGAGACTGTAAAGCGTGATCTGACTTACGGGATGCTTCCGCTGAATGGAGATGTAACAAGAATCAAAGAGTGAAGGGCCCACCGTTGTCATGTCCAGCGATGCGCACGTAAGTCAACAAAACTGCTCATATGAAAGCATCTCTTGAAAAGGTTTTGTTTTGTGTATGAAATAACAAGAAAAGTTGAAGAGGCAACAACAGTAAGACAAGGTTCGACCCGCGTGGACGTCAAGATGGGTTTATAAAGCAGAAAAAATGAGAGAAACATATTAATGAAAGTTTGACGAAATCCACAAAGATAGATGGAGTTATGAAGTTTCATAAGTTTCAGTTTTGTGACGTCACGTGCGAGGAGGTCCCCATATGCCAATGTGACAAAGAATTACATAAAATGCCGTTTCTGAGAAATTCGAAAATTATTTACTTGTACAGTTCATATAATTATCAGAAACATAATTTCAATACAGGCTACCTATGAAAAAAAAACCCATTCTCAAATCACTATCATTGAACCATTAAAAAATTTGGCAATTTATGGAATTTATATCACATGACATACGGGGAGGCTGCTGCTCTGTGAACGTTACAAAAATTGAAACTTTGAAAATTCATAACTCCGTTATTCTTGTGGAGTTTTCCGTCAATCTTCATTAATATGTTTGTCTGCATATTTCTGTTCTTATTAAAACCAACTTGTTGTCAGAGTCCAGAAGTAACCTTGCTTTAAAATCAGGACTAAAATCCATTATCAGCACCCAAATGAGTTATTAAGCATTGGGTATAAATGACCAATTATTTATCTAGCTTATAAACAATAGGAATTTGGAGCCCAAATAAATAAGCAAAGTATAAAATCGTGGCATTTTGTTGAAGCAAAAATGGGAACTTCCCATTTTTTCTAAGGGGTGTGTAGAAATTTCGAGGAAACAAGACCGTCGATTGTCCTAGACATTTTAGCGTCATGCAGTGTGACTAGGGTGAGCGCGAATTTAACAGGCAGCTAAGTACGACTAGAAGCGTGCTAGTCGTGGGTGTTTGATAGTTCACAAACTCCAAACAACCTGCCAAGCACTTCTTTTTGTCACATCAAAGGAAAAAAAAACCAGCCATTCTGTGTAAATATCACGCGAGTCACGCATGTTGTATTCACACAAGTTAAACAAAGCAACAGGATATAGATCAAAACCGAGTAAAATAATTGAAGCTGAGTGGTTTATCTGATCACGTAAAGGCAATCGTCTAATACGCTTGGCTTGCTGACCAGTAACATAGCAGCACGCGTAACTCGCGTGAATATCTACACGGAATACCGCTGCTAGAAACATTTCTGACATCTAAAATTAATTTGAAACAACAGTACTACCGAACCGAACGGCCTTTCATACCTCAATATCTGATTTATGACATTAGTGTGTCCTTCATTCTCGGATAAAATGACAAATTCACCTTCATCCTTACAGCCAAAGGACCAAAGGGCTCTTCAAAGACGCGCTATCGAGTCGTCGGAATCGCTGTGAATATTGGTGGCCTGATTCCTTGTTGCTGTGGTTCTTTCGCTGTTCTCTTCCTTTATCGGTAAGAATTTCGTTTACACGCCAGTTGAACCCGCGGTTGTGTGTGTGTGTGTTGTGTGTGTGTGTGGGGGGAGAGGGGTTTCTTAGATTTGGTTCCGACGGGGTGTGCCCGCTGAAGCGAAAAACCGCGACCGCTTTATTTAAGGTCATTTTGGCGGAAAATGGTACTATATTTAATGGTTTTTTTATTAAGAAAAATGGGCATTTTTGTGGCATTTTATGCGATGAAAATAGGCGAAAATATCTAGTGGAAATCGTAAAATTTCAAAAATCATGAACCATGTTTAAGGATTTGTTTCCCCAGAAACATAACCCATTTTTAAGGATTTTTTTTTGCGAAAAAGTCACTATTAGAGCGGCGACACTCCCGTTTACCTTACTAGGCAAGTACCACACCCCCCGGGAGTTGTACCGACGGTTCACAGACAGTATCATAGGGGTTCGGGAGTTTAAATCCAACTTGTAAAAAGCGTGCTTAGCATATTGTGTTCGGAAAAACGTATATTTTGATTATTGACACTTGTGTTTAGTAATCGGACAACTGATGTCTAGTGATTTAGTAGACAACGTTTAGCCTCTGAGCATGCTTGACAAATAGGTGCATTCACACTTAACAAACAACTTCGCGAATTAAGTTTCACGTTCCCGAAGATTAACTTCGCGAAGTTTGGTAATGTGAACACAAACTTCCCAGCGAACTCCTGCGAAACTCTTCGCGAAACTTCCATAAGCTTTGTAGGAAATTTCCCCGAAACATACGAGAAAAGCTTCCCGCGACATTTTTATGAGTGTGAACACAAATTCGGGAAGTTAATATCCCGTGAGCCTCAGCGCATTTCCGGTGTGGGGCATATAAATTGTGCAGCGTGTACACAAACATGGAGTTAGAATACGTTATGACTTGAGTATATATGTAGCTCGGATATTTACGTGCGTTTTGTACGCAGCAACAAACGTCCAAACTCAATTCCAATTTTTGTGCTGAGCTGGTATACTTTTCATTATGAAATGTAAAGGAACATTGGAGTATCGCAGAAACAAAATCACTGAATCAATCTGTAGCAAAATCTCCGTACATTTGATTGTTTCCAAATTGCGCAGTGCGTTCCAAATCTTCAAGAAGTTTCGCGGAAGTAAATCTTCTCGAAGTTTTGCCGCTAGTGTGGAACGATCCAAGCCAAATTCGCGAAGTCTTCGAGAAGATAACTTCGGAAGATTTGTAACTGTGAATGCCACACTAGTAATAGCAGGGCCAAGAATGTGTTGAGAAAAAGTGGTTACTCGCTAAAACACAGTATTACAGTGTTGAGATGAATT
>JZLH01S0155591.1:0-24420 GCA_001188425.1 Eucidaris tribuloides
TACTTTTTTTCATCACCTGCTTAGGCTCTATCGTTTAAATCGAATGGACGATTTTCAAATTACCTGTCTATCACTAGCTGCGACACTTTCCTCTGATAGCGACACTTTTGATGAACAAAACCCAACTTCTTTCTTTTTCCTTATTTTGGCAATTCATCAACACTGGGCCCTTTCATGCCCCTTTTTGTTACAATGATAAACATAGTTGGGGAGGTTTTGCTGAACCTGATTTATCAGACTGATTTTTGGATGCCGGAGGTGAACCACTACACTAGTATTCCGCTTTTACTTTTGCACATCTTTTGCTGGGCCGCGTACTCTTTTGTGCATCATTCTGATTTTTACCTCTATTAACCAGAGAAATTTTCTGAACGATGGGGTCTGTTATCATTTTTTATGAGTAGCTCGTGGCATTCGTCAGCCATTTGGATCCTGCTCTCTCAAATCTTTGACTATATGATTCATCTAAGTGGGATCTCACATTGGAAGCAACATTCTTTTGACTCTTCCAACAACACTTACCTCTCTGAGGCTATCAAAATCTTCCCCCACTTTCAATGAAACCATACCACCATCAAACATCATTTCTTTTTCACGAAAAGCAAACTCAACATGTGTCTGACCCGGCTTGCGGACTGTTATTTTCTGAATTTCTGTCGTACGCCTCCGCGTACCAATTTCGTAAGCATTCAGTTACTTTGCCTTCTTTTAATAGCATAGATCACATGACTGTTCTGCGAGAGAGATAGTACACGTCTGCTGCGTTACCAACAAAACACTTGCAGAAGCATAGGCCAAAATTCCTGTGGCCATTTCAAGTATTAGCCACTTTCTCAAACGAGACATAAATTAATTTGTCAACTCTATCCTCCTTCAAATTTTGCACCAAACGAAACATCTTTTTTGCCACATCAAATGTATGGCGGATTACTGTTCCTGAATGCCACGAGTCTGAGACAATTCAAGCTCACGCAATTCATTCCATTTCTAGTCTTTTCATTTCAAATTTCTGCCTCTCGTTGTTTTGTTTTCTTCAGCTTCTCGGCTGTTCTCTTTCTTTTCTGTTCTTCAACTTCTCGTTGTTTTTGTCTTCTTCAAATTCTCGTTGTTTTGTTCTCTTTCAACATTCTAATACTCATCCTCCTTTCTAATTCCATTCTAGCAAGTTCAAGTGTGTGTGTCTGATCTACCAGTCTGAGCCTGGATTCCACAGTTTGAGTTTTTGTTTTCTGACCTTTCATGTGACTAGCTACACTATTCAAGTATCTTCTGCCTTCTTCATACCCTGTGTTAATTCAACATCAAATGTGGGCAATAGCAGTCAATTACACTTTTTCAGTTCTTTCAAATCTGTGTAGACAAATCTGTCTCTCGGAAACGCCTCTAGCACAAACGTATTACTCATGATTATCTGAATACAATATACAATATCACAATCAAATATTGTGCAAAGCTTGTCTGTATGTCTTCTGAATTTCTAGATCAATCAAAATTTATGAAATTCAAATTCCTTTAATTGTGTACAATGTTGGCTTGTTTTGAATGTCAATTTCTCGGAGAGTCACCAAAATTTTTAAACCGCATCAATTTCACACCAAAAGATGAAACAAAATGATACCAATATTTGATTAACAAATATTTATTATATGGGTATTTTCCCTTTCTTCAAAAAAAATACAAACAAACTGTTCACAATTCCTTTCACAATGATTCGTACAAGTAAATATTAAACTTACAATGCTAAAGGATACGTAGTGAATGATTATCCGCGGCCAGTTGATGCCCAGTAATAGTCCAATCAGTATTCCAAATTATGATCTCAATGTTGGCTTCCAATGATTACAGCTGAATAGGCACTTCCAGATATAATCAGGTCCGAACAGATGAGTCTATGGTATTTCAATTGAAATCAAGCGTGTTGTGCATACTTCACAACACAGTCCCAATTGCAGCACGATGATGTAGTAATTCACAAAAATTAATCCACAGGCTATCTCAGGTAATACAACAGGCAGGTCCACACACAAAACTCCCTATTTAACTCCACAGGTTGTGTATCGCTGCCAAGTGGTCACATAACACTCAAATGCAGTTTACTATAACAATGTTGACTTGAGCTAGATAAGACAGAAAAACTCTGAACTCATTGTCCAAAACAACCTGTATTTATACTACAAAATTTGTCTTCAAGAATCATCAGTCCCATGTCCAGAATATCCATTATAAAATAACCTGTTACAAGATTAGCCTAAGGTCACTGAACTCACACTCAGTAGGCTGCGCCAGGAAATGCCTCCTTTATTCATGCCTAATTAGCTCTGGAGAGTTACATTCTTTCTATGGTAAATTACACCTAGCCAGAACATTCCACAACTTGTCTAGACAGTAAAAATATTTCAATGTTGATTTACCAGACATAAACTGCATCTTAATTAGTGGCCTAGAGTAACTGCTACAATAGCATTATAATAATCACAATTTATAACAATATTTACACAATGTTAATTTTCAACACATGCAAAAGAGACACCTGCCTTTAAGCTCAGTGGATGCCACCTCACTGTTTCACCATCAGCGAATAATTTTCAAATAGCAATCAAAATTATATTTACCAAAGCTATATGCACACATAAAAGTTCGTTAAAAATTATGTATGTTAATCAGAGAATTATTCAATTTATTGCTGGTCAAGATGTGGAAAGATCGTACAATATTTGTAGGAAATATCCTGCACAAATCAGTTGAACTTGCTACATGTAGCCGCTTATTGGGCAGTGGCTCTCATTTCCATGTCTGAAAAATTACATTCTGTAAATACACTGGAATGCTATAGAAGAAAAAATACCATTTTGCACAGTGGATGAAGTGTGATTTATTTATCTATTAGATTTTGAATTGAAATTTTTGATAGCCTATACCAAAATGACAGTCTGCCATCAGACTTTAACTCTGTATGATGTTTATCATGTTTGATTAATTTATTGACAAAAGTGTACCATATGCATTCTTGGTACATGACAAAGTTTAGGTACTTATCTTTTGCAAATTACTATTAATAGACCAGTGGATGAATTCTGAAATACTACTACTGAACTGAACTGGCTCAGTTTAGTCACCCTCAAAAGAAACATTGCATGGACACATGTGAAACATACTTGATGACTACTAAGACTGGACCTCTAGTAGATCTATCTACAACACACTACAGTAGAAACATTTCAGCATGATCATATAACACTATGAAAAATATACCATAATCACTTAATTATTGCATTGAAAGTACTCCACACTCTGATATGAAACCAAATTGTCTGAAAACAAAGCAAGCAACAAACAAACAACATACCGGTATGCAAAACATGCCACACTGAGTGCAATAGTGCCACCTTGGTGGGGAAAACTAAAGCAAATTGTTTTGCTGACGGCAAGTTTCATGCAGAAGCTATAATAGATACAGCATCCTTTTATGTGTCAAAATTTTTCATCAAAACAATTAGTTAAAAGTGGTTGTAACATGAATATCTCACTTTTGTTCTTCATTCTTTGATGATCTTTAAGTTTTGGAACACAAAGCAGGTTTTTTTTTTAAAAGAAATAATGATTGTTACATTTAAAAATCAGGTATGTTTATTTTGTCAAGGTAACAGCCACAATAATTCAGAAATTAACAAAAAATCTACAAAGCATATTGTAACTTGCAATTAAATGGAAACAACTACCGTATGTGACACAAAAGGGATTATCCGAGTAAGATGTTAACATATGGAGGTAGGAGGGGTTCACTCAGGATATTGCTTACTGCCTGTGCATGTTGGTACACAAATATGGAAAACGATCAGCTTTTGACACTAGAACGTCAAAGATGTTTTTGAGAAACAGGTACTGTTTTTTTCTTGTTTTACACCAATGACGCAAAATATGGGAAGAAGTTTATACCAATGATAACACCATTTAGGGTCCAATTTTGTTATGTTTAACAAGCAGGGGTACCACTTCACTCTATGAGTGACAATCCCCTACCCAGATACTTAATGCACAAAATCATCTTCAAAACGTAAACATAGTCAATATTGATATATCTCTTCATGATTAAGTTGTTCAAACTTTTGTAAAGGAAGTCTCTGGGGCAGTTGGTCCATTTGAACACGGAGGTTGAGTGATCTGTCCTTGGTAAATTGTAATTGGTTAATTTGCCAGATAAATGAGCTATATGGTTTCCTCCTGTATAGATTAAGGCCTCCATTTTTCCATTTTACAAAATCAAAATTCTGTTTTTCAAATTTTCCATTTTCCGCATTTTCCGCGTTACTTAAAATCACGTATGTAAACACAATATTGCCTAATATTTGCATGATTACAACTCAGCCTCATGAAATGGAGCAGCCATAGACTACAGTCATGGTAGTGAGAAAGACTGTCGACAGATAAAGGGGCCTGCATATGGGTTTGCTAGGGTCATTTAAGTTACTCTAATGCTTGGTAATTTAGTTAAAGAATGATTTTAGACATTTTAATAATTGTTTATGTGTACTTTACAACCAATTTTAAGGTTATTACTTCAGCATTTCATGATTTCCCATTTTCCGCGTTACACTTCCCATTTCCGCGATTTTTCTCCGTTTTCCGTATCGCGGAGGAATGGAAGCTTTAGTATAGACCTACTCCATTTTGAGAACGAGATATCTCTTTTTCCTCCATAGGTGTGGGTTGCTTGGCAGGGGGGGGGGGGGGGACATCCACAAGTACAACAAAAGTTAATTATCTTTATCCATGCATTTCTTTTGTTCAGTCTACTGTAAACTTGGGTTACTGCATCATCATTTTTTGTGCTCTAGAAGCCCCCAGCTATGGCATAGTATATGTTCTTGAAACTCAGCAGGTCTATAGTTTACTCATTATTACTAGGCATCTTCTTCAGCTAGATTACGGTACACCACACACACATAGCTTCCTTGATAGTATGTACAGGGTGGTAGTAGGCTTGGATTCACAACTCAAGGTGCTAAGAACAATTTTCTACTTGCAAATCAGCAAAAACCAAGACCAGCATTCATTGTAAGTGAGTGTAGTATATAAACATGGATGGAACAGTGATGAATTCTGCAAGAAGGAATGCAAGTGGAAAGAATTACAGCAATTTGCCTTAAATTATGACTATTGGATGGTACTACTGAAACCTAGTTTAGATTTGTGCATTGGTCTTTGCTCTTAGACTCTTTGTTGACATTTTTCAGTAACACATTTCATAATTTGGTGTCAAATCAAGATTACAGATAAGAGCAATCTGCATGTAAGTTGTGAATTGCTAGAATGTGCCATTCAAACAACTGCAAGCTTTCCAGTTACTCTACACACTAAACAAGCTTGATGGAATTTCACAGAGACAAAAAATTTTGTCCATATATTGCTATGGGAGGACAAGCAAATTGGGATTCTAAAAAGTGATGTGATGTATGCATTATACAGAAATACAGCTGAAAAGAAACATACGTGTTTGTGCAATTAACAAGATAGAGAGGTTATAGTGCTTGGTGGCAGAAAAAACAGTGACATAAAAACATGCTTTAAGTATTTGCCAGCTATTTCCATAAAACGCAGTTGAAATTGATATCAAAACATTCAGCAGTGCACACAAAATATTGAAGTTCTTGAATGCCAGCAAAACTGAGTTTCATAAAAAAATGGGTGAAAAGTAGAGGGGGGCCGTAATTATGAAGCTTCAGAGGAGCTATATTCGGCTGGCAGGAATATATCCCATTCTTATTTACTTTTTTGGTTAGAATATTGTAATACTAATCAGGACTTTTTGTTTAAAGAATGGCAAGTGAAACAGTGCATATCACAAAATTCAGGTAACATACAGCTTGGAATTGCATAGATCAGTATTTATGTAAACTTTTCAACTGGGATAGAGATACATTATGGTCCCTTGACTACAATGAAGCTTCATAATCTTGCAAACACTGGTATATACAATAACTCACATCTCCATTATTGCCTAATAAGCCTGATTTCCATATTGGTGTTGGGTCTGGCATATACTGTTGGAATAAGCGGTGGGGTTTTACCCGTGTTAGTATCAGCTTTTTGTACACAGAGCATTTTTTTTTACAATTACGGTTAACAGCCGAGATTTGTATCGGACAAGATCACAATACAGTATATGACAACTGCAAAGCATCAGCCACATTGCTTTTTGTTAGAACACATTGCACTGTAAAGTATTTCTATCCATATTTCAGAATATAATTATAAATACATGATGAATCGTATTACACATAATTGTAACACTTCATTTATATGTTTTGATATACACTACTCTTTAAAAAAATGTGTATGAAATTGTGAGATTAACTGCTCCAGTGTTGAATGATAATCCTTCAAGAAATACAATGAAATTTATGATTGTTTTATCACTAAGTCTTCTTTGCATTTCCACAGTTCACAAACAAATAAATACAAAAGAGAGAAAGAAATAATTAATTAAACAGATTATTATCAGTTATTACTGTTTTCATTACATGATAACCTCCCACTGTTAAAATCTATCTCAGTAAACACTTTTAAAAGCTTTGAAAACTCATTTATTTTCATAATTCTGTCCATCTGATTGCAATTACTGCATCTTTAACTGGCAGAATACATTAGGAGAAAAGGATCTCTTATTTTACACATGGTCATGATTCAAAAATATAATTACATAATCCATTTTTGTGAATGACAAATCATGTACCAAACATAACCAATTCCTTTATATGCTAGTGATTGCTTTGTGACAAGCATGACGGAGCACAATATTTGTTTGGCATTAATGATATGCAAATTTATGCAGACTATGTATTGCCATGGAAGAAGAGAAATAGACAAGATACATATATGTGTGTGATACTATGACAAGAGTTAAACCTACAATGATGATACATTTATGGTGATTGGATGGTTCAAGTTTTGCCCCCTTCACCCAACTGCTATATTTCACCAATTTATCAAAAATGGAAATGTTTCAAAGCTTGTGACTATCAGGGTATGAGTAGATGATATAGCTGGTCTTTCTAAAAAATGCAAAAAGAGACAAATGTAGTTTTTCCCTATTTATGAAAACTATACAGCAGCTTTAAGGTGGATATACACTGCACAATGTGATAGTCAGAAGAAGATGTAGAAGATACACACAGTCATTACGCTTAATATTTTTGTGATTGGCTATAGACAAATACACGATACACTGATTAGTGTACACGACCCCATGTTTTGCAAAAGACTGAAAATTGAAATGTTTTATCTCTACTAAAACTGTCACATTGAAAATCGCTACAAATCCAAAAATAAAATGACCTTCCCTCATCATTAGCCTAGGTTCCCAGCATGTCATTGAGACAAACTTCCCTGATTTTCCCTGATGGAAGTTAACAATTCAGGGATCATTATTTTGACCTATTTCTCGCTTTGCCTATTTTTTTCTTGCTTGATGTTCATGGTAAGGATATGAAAGGAGAAAGGTGGACCACTTGCAATCAACCCTTTACATGCTGAATTTATTCTGAGAGGATAATGATGACACTTCTTCTGTTCATATTTTCTTTGCAATTTGCTTTTCTTATTGCAGTATTGAAAGTGATAATTTTTCTATAGATTCTACTTAAGCACACTAGCTATATTTTAGTGTCTCCTGTACAAAGATGAAGGAGAAAAATAATTATTATGATTGTTCAATTTAATTGCACGATTGTGCACATATGCAACATTCGCACGCAAAGGGTTAAGATTCCCTGATTTCCCCTGATCTGAGGGACTTTTCTCAAATTCCCTGACTTTTCCCTGACTGGAAAAAGAAGAAGTAATTTTCCATGTTTTCCCTGATTTCTAGGTTGGCTGGGAGCCTTGCCAACAGTCACATTGTGCAGTGTTTAGCAACCTTTTAACTTGCATGATAAGACATTTTATGAATGGATTAAGAGGAGTTTGGCAGTATACTTACATCACTTTTCATTCTCTGTTTGACGAAGTGCTGTGCCACGTGGCTGGGCAGCATGTTCTCCAGTAGTACCTTGTTGAGTGATTCCATCGTCTCCACTTCCTCCCTCTCAACTCGGTACTTCATCTGCCACAGGAACCCAAGACGGGCTGTGTACTCAATCTGAACAGAGCAGGGAGGAAGATCAACAGATGGAATATATTCAATCTAATTCAGTTCTTGTGTATCCCAGAATATCATGGTCAATTAGTTTGAGGGTCGACTATATCCAGGCCTTAAGTAAAACAAAAAAGCTAATCTGTGTTGATTTAAATAAATAATATTGTTTTACGAAAATATGCAAAAATATTTTCTCAAACCCAATACATCTTAGTAGTTTGGTACAGTGGGAGGTGAGAAAAAAATTGTCACATTACAAACTTACTATCACATTACTGAAACACAAGTCCTTTATTGAATGCTCGCCAATTGTCACACCTTGCATTTTGTTGCATAAGGTATATCACTTAAATGTGTTTTAGTAATCACTTTTACAGCATGACAATATTTTCAACTGCTATCATTAGAAAATATATCAAAATGAATATATAGGCTAGTTATCACTTTAAGATTAACATGATTAATTTTTGTGATAAACTATGAATCTTGTATACATATATAAGTAGAGTGACAGGAGAATATTGATGAGCATCAAAGTAATTTTCAAACTGACTTACCTGATGGTCTATTAATAGTAACATGATGACTAGTATGACCAGCTGAACACTGACTAGGACTCTGGTTGGAATGTAGGGCATGATACTGTGGAATACAAACAAAATATACTTTTAATAAGGTGGTGAATAATGCACCTGCCAAAAAAAAAAAAAATCAGTAATCACCAGTATTTACATTTTTATGTAATCTAGTAAAAAGGTTTCCAATTCATCTTGAACTCTAAGTTCTGGAAAACTAGATAAAGTAAGAAAGTTAAGAACACACAGAATTACATGAAATACAATACATCAATGTTGTAATAAACACTGGAATTGAAACAATTTTTCTCTTGGGTTATGTCCTGCACTCAATGTAAGACACAATGCTACACAAATGAAACCTGTGCGATTTAAGCCTTTGAACTATAATTATGATTACATAACTGCAATGCACACACTTTCTGAGCTATCCTGTGCATAAAAAGATATAATTTCCTTGTGTAATGTTTACAGAAACTATACATCATTTGCAATTCGAGTCTAAATTCACTAAATTCAGGAATGTGGCATATTCCTGGTTAATATTAATCTGCAAGAATGTATGGCTTCCATTACTTTTTCCCAAATTCCTATACATAATAGTTAAATACTAACACATAGACACACTCTCAGCACCAGGTTTGTGTACAAGAAAACACCATTATAAAACAGCAAATCAGAATGTACCTGTATAATATAAGGATGTAGTATTACCCCAACCTGTTATTTAAAATTGATACTGGTATATTTGTTGGATAATTAACCTCCCTAATACTACTGTCAAACTGTGCCGTCTAACGATTCCGTCTGGCAAACAAACGGGTATGTCTATTGGACTTTTTAATTCGTTTTTCAGCTGGTTAACAGACATATCTAGACATTGACAGACGGCATAGCCGTTCTGCATAGTCTAACCATGGACAGCGTCCATGGTCTAACGATGGCCACCGTCTGACACTGCTGAGGTAAACAGTTTAGATGGAGGTAGACAGAATCGTTAGACGGCGCAGTGTGACACAGCCTTAAGAAACAAGACATGGGTAAAGATTTAGATAAAAATGACAATCTACCCCAAATTTCTTACTCTTTATACATTTCTTGGTCTGCGCAGTCAAAGACAGCAAAGTGAGTGTAGTGCAGCACGATGGCATTGCCAACCAGTCCCAGTATCATCATGAAGGCTTTGATGCTGCCTCCGATTTGGAGAAACAGGAGACAGGTCTGAAGGGCTAGCATACTGCACAGTGGATACACCTAAGATAGAAAGAGAAGGGGAGAATTACAGAATTACAGTCCAAGACTACAACCTTTCTACACGGTTTGTACAGGTGACTCGGACCGAGACAAAGGCCACCAGAAATTGGCCTTGAGGCTGGCATTGAATACACAATTACTTTATTTAGCCTATAGGGATTTTTCCACTGTTCTCTGAATTCCTGAAATGTCAACAGATTGATGTTCCATGTGAACAACTTTAATCAATGTTAGAACTGAGAGCCTGGGTATTTGTTCTAATGTTTATCATGTCATTGCCATTAACCAGGGATAGCCTGGTGGTTGTGTCGCTGCCCGGAAAGCTGTAGGTGACAGGTTTGAGTCTAGCTGATTCATTTTTTCTTGACATGTTTGTTAAAATTATAGATCAGCAGTTGTGATCTTAAAAAAATCAGAGGGCATCATATGAAAAAAAAATTCTACATAACTTTAGTCCCCTTACATTATTATTCATTCCACTGCCATGTTTCATTTTTCTTTTTCTTTTTGATGATGCATATACTTTACTCTTAACATGCCAAAGTCACAGATCTGCACCAAACAATTCACATGAAGTCCAAAGAAGATGAAATACTCTGGCATGTTAAGAGTTAAAAGAAGAAACCAAATACCGGTATTTAACAATATTTATTGCTCCCCCTTATGTTTACCCTCGCTATATATCCAAGAGTCCAAATTCAAGCTTGGAAGTCCCATGACTTGGGAGTTCTGGGACAAACTAAAAGAATTTGGTAAAAATTACTTGAGTTTTTGATTAAGGTTGTTTAACATGAGTCTACCCCTTCTCGCACTTACAACTCAACTTACCACAGGTAATGTGCAAACTGGCTTCTCTGTCGGACTGGCAAAGTCACCTGACACATTTAACACAGGCACGAGCATGGTGGGAATGGCGGGCTGATAGACGTAGCTGCTGATGTTAGGCATCGTCGTCTGATTGGTGGCATGACACACTGGCACCATCTTGCATTCTGCCTGGAACCAAGGAAAAGGACTGAATTACTGCAACTCACTGTCAACACCACTCGTCAAACTGGTTGTGTTATGTAATGAGTTAATAGGGAATTTCAGATTTCGAGACTTAGCACATGACATGGAATATTCTCTCCTCTCACACAACATTCTCTTGCTTTCCTCACATAATGAACTGTCTGGCTTTAGATTTCTTGTTGCGACGCGAACGAAGCAAAGTTTTCCCAGGGACGTTTAAACGCGGTGCGTGTTCGCGTATGCTATGCAGTATGCGTTAACCCGGTGGAGACTAAGTGCAAGTTAACTCATGTTGGGGTCTATGGAAAATGCGCATTATAGTGAAATCAATCATCTCCAACAGTTAAGATTCGCTGGAGATGCACACTCTAACATCCCTGGTTCTACGCAATCGCTGTACAGAATATCACTTAATCAAACTTGCCGCGTCACCCATTTGGCGAAGACGCTAAATTGGCTGAGAACAGTTGTGAAATGAAAAACAACGCAGGATCGACCGAGTCAAACTCTCTTGTGCATGCGCAATAAGAAGATTCCGCATCTTGGATGAAAATCTAAAACTCCCTATTGACACCCAAGGTTGTATTATCTCTAATAGATAAAAACATGTCCACAACAAAAACTTGGGAGGGGGGGATATACATGTATGTACATGTACGCACTCAATACATATTGAATGTTAGGTATGTGCTTGGGTCTAACCCAAAGCAATTTCAGTCCTGCTGTTTCATAACCCTGTTTTACTTTTTGTCCAATCCGGGGAAACCTCTTGGGGGGGGGGGGCCTTGTCAACCATTCTGGAAACCCCAATTTGTATGCATTTCTGATAGTTATCGAAAATACGACTTTATTTGTCAGAAATTCAGAAAATATACTACTGTATAACTGAAACCTGGGGAGCATTTTCAGCAATGTCTCCTGCACCTATAGATTTTGATTATATATAAATAGAAACTTACATACATTTTGATTTAATACTTCAATTTCTTTGTTAACAATGTGCAAAACAAAGAGGTATATGTACCAATGACATAAATTTTGAAGATCATATAACAAATACATATCCACACAAAGTTGCACATAAAAAGTGAAATGTACTCAGGTGTACAATAGATTACACATGTAGTACTCTAGTATAGATCTTACCAAGTTGACGATGGATACCACTAGTAATGTTGCCATGGCGACGGCTGCCATAAGGCGTCGTAACCACCACCTGTTCTGTATGGGTCTGGCAAGCCAGTTCATTGACAACTTAACATGACACTAAAGAGAGGTCAGGAGAAAAACAGGAGAGAATAAAAGAGAAATAGAGCAACTTTATATTTTGTCACAAAGTGCAGTCATTACTATGTGAATAAAGTATCAAGAATTGGGGTAATCTATAATTCTAATTTGTTTGTGCTTCATTCATGTATCCTTGCATCCATTGGAGCCCACATGTATTAATTCTTGCAAATAAACACAACACTAGTCTCATAAGCTCACCTCAAAAAGACAAAGGAGAATTAAACATTAGAGTTTCTTTAGTTTTGATGCAGTTAGTGTAAAACTTTGCATAACATCTACAGAAAAGAAACAGCATTTTAACATCTAATGAAGATCAATGCACAATACTGCTCTTTAACTACAAATAATGAAAATAAAGAATTAGGCCAAACATGGAATAAGGACATTTAATACAAGCAGCAGAGGAAAGGAACATAATTTCAACTAGAGTAGCTTGATATGCAGCCAGTGGGTATGCCTCTGCACTCTACATGATTTCAATTTCATTGTTGCCCAACACCTAGCTTGCCGTTGAATGTCAATGCCTCATGCAGGTTTGTGCCCAATCAGATCAGTGGTTCTCTAGTTATCATAGTAACTACTGTAGCTGTAAAATGCTATGACATTTGAAAATGCATCATAGTTCATATTTAACACACTTCCATTCAAATCAGATCATGTTAGCACAAAATAATGAATGGATAAATGCACAAATAGATGGACACTTTTGCAAGGAGCACACAACCCCCAATATGATCCTTCTTGTACCTACCTAACCCATAACTTTAAAGACACTGTTTAACATTGTGGAACTTCAAATTTAAAAAAAATTGTTTTAACTGTGATATCTGAGTTACAGAGTAGTGCTTGAAAGGACAAAAATCATCCTAGAATACAAAACTTTGGAAAGTTATGCTGTCACTGGCAAGAAATGCATGGATGAGCACTTCTTGTGACTTATTCATTGGGTGCATGGTAAAGTCTAACACGGCTGTCTATTTGGGGGAAATGGGCATAACAAAACTGGGTACTCATAGATTGTCACTCTTTTAAAGCACTAATTGATCATTTTGAAGTACAATTTTTTTCAGGACTTCATTGGTACACAATATCAGAACCATTTATAGCATGGAGGATTATGTAGCTCAGATTTTTTAAACTGTGGTCATTGATAATTACAAATATTTGGGAACAGTTATTGATCACAAGCTGGATTGGTCAGTGCACATAAGGTCGCTCTATACCAAATGTAATCAGCGACTGCATTTCTTGCGACTACTCAAGTCCTTTAGAGTTGACAGTACCATAATGTCTCTAATCTATACTTTTGTCATTGAGAGCATTGTTACACATGACTGTGTTGTCTGGTTTAGTGGTGCAAAAAAGAGGGATAGGGACACTTTGAACAAGATAACAAAACAAGCATCTCGCTTGATTGGGCACCCAATTGACATTAGCAGAGTATGTGAAGCAAGGGTTGTTACAAAGGCTGAAGCTATCTTGAGTGACTTGAATCATCCCCTGAATCCTTCTGGGTAGAAGTGAAAGAAGGTGGATATCAAAAAGAGCTAAAACAACACGATTTTTAAACTCATTTGTTCCATATTTGATCAGACAGTTGAATGCAAAGGGTGGGGGTGCTGTGGGAGGGAGGAGGGATCGTGGGTCTGTATCACACTCAGAATTAGATATTCATATTGATTCACTTTCGTATTCATAATGATACACATTATTCTTTTAATGAAATATTGGTTAAATTTGTAATGTTTTTACGCTTTGTTATTCAATTGTACAAGTTCTCATACAGTATAATTATGATTATAATTTGTTATCTTTCACGTCTGGGATTAAAGTGATAGGCTAACATTGTGGAGCTTCAATCTAAAAAAATGTCAAACTTTGATATCTGAGCTACATAGTAGTGTTCAAATGGACAAATAAACACCCTAGAATACAAAAGTTTGGAAAGTTACACTGCCAATGGCAAGTTACGCATGAATAAACAATTAAAACTCGGGGCGAGTTTTAATAGCCTCGGTGTACACACAGTAAGTCTATGGGAGGAAATGTGCAAGTGAATCTGGTCAACTTACGATTTTCACTTTTTTAAAGCACTAAATATTTATTTAGAAATACAATTTTTTCAGGGCTTCATTTTTAGACCTTATCAAAGACACTGGTAGCATGGGGAATCATGTGGCTCAGATTTTTCTAACTGTGGTAAATGTTAGCCAATACCTTTCATGAAGTTTTTTATTTACCTAAATTTGACTGTTTGATAGAGGTTCTTTTTCATTGCAAATTCTGAATGTAACAAAATAAACCGTCAAATATTTGCTTTCGCTTCTTTTTTTTCTCAATCACACAAAATATTACTGCTTAACATTACAACTGATTAGTGGGGGCATCAATGAATTACTATTTTCTCTTTGTTTGCGTGATTTTGTTTTGTATTGTATATCCAAAATTAATGAACTTTCTGTTGTAAATAAGGCATTTTGTTTAAGTCTCTACTTGTAAATTTATTGTTATTTCTTTGTTGTTGTAATTTGTAACTATTTTATATGCATGTGAACACAATGAATTTCCGATTGGACCAATAAAATTGAATTATGAATTATTATGAATTGTTAAATTATGCCTTTAACTGACTCACCTTCATGAACCCCGACATGGCTACAAAGATGAGGAAGAGGAGCAGGAGACAGGCCCCACTGAAGATGGCAAACATGAGGGGTCTCTTGGGTTGGGTTAGGAGCTGGGAGACCACCAGGCATGCAAAGACCATGAAGATACACACCAGGTAGTACTTGAAAGACGCATCTCGGAGGAGTCGAAACTGTAGAGGGAGAAAGAGCAAGGTGAATATTAGTGTTGCACGACTAAGTCGCCAAAAGTCGGAGTCGCGACTATCTTCAAGGAGTCGTGACTCCGACTTTAGAAATGCAAGAGTCGACTATCTGGATCACTGTGAAAACATCAATGACAATCAACATCGCAGTCTTTTCAGTTCATTGTTGTATAAAATCATGGCCAGTTCAGTTCAAGTAGAGACATATTATTTATGTTGTTGAACTGAAATCATTGAAGGAGGACACTGAACAGTCACCGTATAGGCTGTAGTGTGATTCTTTTTACCTATTGATCATGCCGACAGACCCGAACGCCGAGAGTCGCCAAATAGTCGGAGTCGCGACTTTTGATGGGCGACTAGTCGACTCCAAAAAATCCTGGAGTCGTGCAACTCTAGTGAACATTAGATTGGGAGAAAAAGGAAGGCAAAACTATAAGACTATGTAGTGCTTGAAAACGCATCTCGGAGGAGTCGAAACTGTAGACACAGGGACAGCGAGATGAACATTAGATTGGGAGAATTAGGAAGGGTAAAGGTGAAGACTGGTTAGTACTTGAAACACGCAAAAATATCATACTCGCTAGGACCGTATTGCATGAGTTGAGGTCTCTTGCAATGTCATTCTAGCTTGGGCGATATTTCTGGTATCCCCCCAAGACCAGACAATATAACATAAATATGTCGCTACCAAGTATAAATCAATATATTTTCATTACCTTTCTCTCGTAATCTAATTCCCTGAAGAACATGGTTAGTCTGTGAATGTCTTCTGATCTTGACCACGGTCTGCAAATTTAGAAAACAACCACAATTATTAGAATGAGAACACCTACAAGCACATGTAGCACCAAAGGGTTGATAATACCAAATGCTGAAATAATCAGAAAATCAGAATGTCATATAATTACTCACAGTGTGTCTGCTTTTATTGAAACCATTTCATTATGAGCATTCATGTAATCACGCCACTTCATGTATATCTGTTTATTTTTGTATCATTTTCAACATTATCATTGTAAGCATTCATATTCTGTTAATTTCATACCTGAGCTGTTATCAGATTGTCTATTTTTTTAATCAAATTATTTCCTTGGATTGGAAGTGTTCCGCAAGTTGTTACAGCTACAATGTAATACTCACAATTTACATGTCTACCTGACTAAAGTCACAATTTAGATGATATGAATTTGGCACGTCTTCAATCAAGGAAATGATATACAATGGATATTTCATTTTGATCAAAACTATGTAACAAATGTTTATTTTACACAGACATTAACATTATAATGTGATTATATCATTCAATTTGACAAATACAGAATATACTGTATCTTCTGCTGTATGATTTATGTACACACGAAAAAAAAAATGGGTTTATGATTTTACCAAATGATTGTTTTGTATTTTTGGTTTTCCTTATGCAGAAGAAAATAAATACCTATTCCAATTCGATTTTCATTCAATTCAGAAAATGATAAATATGCCAGATGCTTGCAAAGCAGCCCTATCTTAAGTTAAATTTCTTTCTCTCTTTCTTTCTCCCTCTTTTTATGTTTCAGGAGCTTTTGTTATTGCTTTTATAAGTGACAAACTTACTTTTTTGAATTTATCGCTTCAATGGCTTCCAACATTCTTTCGTTCACTCTTTTGTCAAAGATGATAGACTGTCGATGTATTCTACAGAAAGAGAAATTATGGAAAGTTGGAAAAATATAAATAGAAATATATGCAATAATTCCATGTATGAAAACCCAAATAACATTAGAATGAAGTCAATAAAATGACAGTATTTGCAATTATTTAATAATTTCCCTAGAAAACAGGGTATAAGATGGGATCCATGATCAACACCCATTAACAAAAGCAATATTATTTACGAATATTCATCCACTCTCCACATTTTTGTTAAAAGCGCTCTAACACAAAGATGTTGTAAAACATGATAAAGATCAAAATATGTATTCAAAATGAAGTATTCAAGAAGATGTGCATATAAATAAATAATACATGCAGAAACCTTTCATAGTAAACATACTACACTGTAAAATTATTTCCCTCATTAAACAAACATCGGTACAAAAACAAGTTCTGATGCGATGATGTTATTGGTCAACTATTAAAGCCCAAGTTTAGTGTTGGGGATTTTTTGTTATTTGAAAGCTTTAGGCCCCAAAGTCATAACCCTGCAATAATAGATTCTGAATGTCTTTAGTTTTTTTTTTATTAGTTAATGAAAAATCTCGGGGGGACCCCGAGATTTTCGACTATATTTTATATTATAGCATCCAAAGGGTTAAAGAGGCTTTAAGGTTGACATGTGTATATACCTCATCTGAAAGAGGCAGATTCTGCCTCTTTCAGATGAGGTATACTCAATATACCTTCTTTTGTCTTTAGTTTTTTTTATAATTAATTAATGAAAAATGTATCGGGGGCGACCCCAACATTTCAGCTATATTTTTACATTATAGCATCCAAAGGGTTAAAGGGTTATATCAGCTATACCTCATCTGAAAGAACGAGTCTGCTCTTTCAAGATGAGGTATAGACACATTGTAACCTTAAAGCCTTTTTAACCCTTTGATGTATAATATAAAGTATTAGTTATATATTATATATATATAGTTATATAGAATATATATAGTTTATAGATATATAATATAGTTATATAGTTATATATATATATTAATATAGTTATATATATATACATAAATAAAAAAAAAACTAAAGACATTCAGAATCTATTATTGCAGGGTTATGACTTCGGGGCAAAAAGCTTTCAAATAACAAAAAATTCCCAAAACTAAACTTTGGCTTTAATATCAAAGGGGCAAAGGTGTAACATATTATATTAGCACTGTCTCTGAATGATATAAAAAAGCACTTTCCATATCAATCAAAAGAATCCTGACAAACACAGCAAAAGTCAATGCTGCCAAATCACTGCATGCAAATACATGACTTAGGCAAAATTTAACCCCTTGGGGACGACGGGCTTGTACAGAAGCCCAGTACATTGCACACTCAGAGACGACGGGCTTCCACAGAAGCCCAGAAAACATGATAAACTTTTCTGTGAAACTTACGATAAACACTAAGGTTATTTTGCCTACCAATGCATTTGTCTCATAAAGTACACCTTCCGCCCCAGTATAGATAAAGAAAATAAATATGTTGTGTGGACTTTTTTTGAGAAAACGGAAATTTATAATTATTTTTTCAGTTTGCAGACAAACCAGGCAGAGCGGCGATGAACGGTCGCGTACGCGCGCGTTTGTCACGTGATCATAACACTGACTTCGCTTTACACTATACACGCTTGGCTTTTTTCGCGATAGATTTCAACTTGACGTTACGAAACTCATTGATGAATAAATAAGTGGATAATGATAAGAAATAATAAATTTAAAAGAAAATATGATGAATATAGGTCTAAAATCATTTATCCATATAGTTTAGTTAGAAATGCAATCAGTTTATTACACCCATAAAGTTGTCGGTTTGAATTGTGATTTTGAGTTGCGTTGATTTCAGCACCTTAGTCTACAGATAACCAGTTATAGGCAAGAAGCGTGCATCATATAGGAGAGTAGTTCACTTGGAAAATTTCTTTAGATTTCAGTTTCGCTTTAATCGGCAATATAAAGAAATTACGCGTGGGTAGAGTAAAAGGGCCATTCACAATGCTTGCTTTTATTCTCCCCTTTATACAAGCGTCCGAAGTTGCGGCGGCAAACTTGAAAGTGGCTGGTATCTCTTTGAGACGTAATCTGCGTCCCGGTTTCTTCACACTGAATGAATGCCATTTGTTGTACAGGACCTTAGCGAGGGAACAAACGCTAAAATGTGTGAATGACCCTTAGTAAAGTAACGTACACAAAACTGAATAGAGAAGGCCCCTACTATAGCTAGTTTTTCTGGATTATTTCGTAAATCGATAGGAATCTTTTCAATATATGCAATGGAGATGCGTAGCCTAATCCCAAACAATTGAAACTATGCCTGTAGTTCAAAATAGTAGGGCCTATTTTACCGGATTCTATTAAGTTTTGCGAGAATCTTGTATGACGGCTAGATTTGTTTTTAGAGTGTAGGATATCCCACCGATCTACTCCATGCTACTTACTGAAGATAACTAATTTTTCTAACAAAAAAAAACTATGTTCTCCTATGCAAAATGTGTTAGTATATGTGACCTGTCACCACAAAACGCACAATAAGTTGGAAAAATTGGATATTGAGTTTCTAAATGGTCTGAAAGAAGAGATCGTAAGCTTTAGAATGGTATAAAATTTGTTTAAATTGGACAAGGCTAACCCAGTTAAAACACCGCTCAAAAGATTGGACCTTCACATAAGCCATTGGCAGGAAAGGGGAGAAAAACGGCATCAAAGATCACACTTATTCATGCACGCTGGCAAAGAGCGCTAGCTGTGTGGGGCATGAAAGGTGGAATTAAAACTCCATAGGAACCGACATGAAGGTGTTGTTGGATTGGGCTCAAATTTCACACAATTAATCCACACACTTAATCCTTCTATTCAGCCAAGTTTCATTGTCTGGAGTTTTATACATTTCAAGTTACAATCAATTATCTTTTAGGGTGTGTCTGTTAGATGAGGCCCATTCCTTGGGGGTATTACTTGTTACAAAGTCTTCTCCACTATTTTAATTTTCAAGAAAAAACAAACTTAGGAATCACCTATGACCCTCAAATTTGGACAAATGATAGATTAATGTATGTACTTTCAGAAAATCTCAAAATCCCAAAATCGACCCCTCCGACCCAAATCAACTAATTTACAGATTTACGCAAAAACTCCCATTGCGACTTATTGATCGAAATGTGGTGACAGGTCACATATCTGATTTCCATCAGAGATATAACTTACTTGTGTTGAGACAGGTTGGCAGCTATGCAAATGTTTACGAGGATAGCTCCGAGGCCGTATATAAATTTTGTTTTGGGGTAATGAAATTTCTCTGTTAACCAGCAATAATTATTGTCCAAGTTTATCGGAAGTTCATGCAATTTACATTCCCAAACCCGTTACGGGATGATCCAGAAGTGGAACCTCACTGCTCATGCAGACATGCACATATGCTTTGCAGTATTTTTTGTCATGCCGAAGGACGTTTCTGATTTCAAGTTTACGTTTTGTTGTAGTCATTTTTTTTTTTTGTTTTTTTTTTGGCGTAGTGAACTCACCACAGGAAATTTTTATACAGCACATGCACACTATATATTTATGGTGAAGGTAGGAAAAACACGAGAGATTTTTCACTTGACAAATGAAGGCACGAACAATTTTTGACATTCACGAAGACGGCAAACAAAACCACATACAGGTACACTGTGCAGAAATAAGATACATGTACATGTACTAGTATATTTTATCCAGTTTAGAAAATTATCTGTGTAAGATGAAATCGAGGTTATTAGTTGAAACTTCACTACTACTGGGTTGAACAGCAATGCCAGTTGTTGAATGTGAAAACAGCGTCCGTGCGCGCGCGCATGGTTTACGCATTTTGCATAGAGAATGTACAGTATATATACTCTACCTTCAGTGTGAAAAACAACGTGCATTTTTGTTTTGAAAATTTTAGAATTTCTCGGCCGTTTTGTGCAATGAAAATCACACTAATGAAAAGAAGAAAGATTGTACTTTCTTAGCTACATTGACATGTTTTCGTGAAACTGTGTCGGTAAAGAGATATAAAGGCTCAAACTCAGCAGTGCCGTATGATTTCCCTACACGGTCGACCAAGTGAAAATCGAGTCGTCTCTCATGGGTTACTACTGCCGCATATAGCGTCGAGCCCAAAGGGTTAAATTGTTCAAAGGGATAGGATTATTTTACTTTCAAGTCAAAGGTTGCTTATACAGACACTGAAAGAGGATGTATGGATGGTATTTTCTTCTACATATAGATATACCAGTGTATTTACAAAATGTTAATTTTTAGGCATGCAAAAGAGATGCTTGGCCCATGAAGGATTGTTCTGGTTATGACAATACATATCAATATTAGAGATGTTCAAGCAAAGCAAGGCTGGACAGACATGAATACTTTTTAGGTGTATTTTCCTACCCATATATTACACATGTACGCAAAGAGTGCACATACCTTTCAAAGTTCACCCTTTTGTCTGTACAATCAGAACACTTGGAACAATGTCACCAAAAACAACAGACAGCTAGATTTTTTAATGATACACCTCTATAGCACATTTGAATGAAATCCATAAAGAAATGTGGTCAGTATTGCGAACACAAGAAACATGACACACTGAATCCAATGCATTCTTTCTAGACTTCAACATCCAGGGGATACAATTAGCCTAGGAAGATGCCTCGGTGTACACTCACCTGGTATTATGATCCATCATAGTAAAAGGTATAAGGCAGGCATTAAGAGCACAGATACCCTGGGGAAGAATAGAAAACATATATCAAATGAGTATCACTTTCTAATCATGTTAATTGTAATTGGATATGGCCAAGAATAGATGCAAATAATGACAATGATAATCAAGGACCCGAAGCCAGAATGAAAGGCACAATGCAAATGACAAATTTAACACCGGTGGAGACTAAGTTACGAGTAACTCCGTGGCTTGGGGTCTATGGAAAATGCTGTTATAGGAAAATCAAAATCGTCTCCAATAGGTTAAAATGGAAAGGCCGTATTTATTGCTGACTGGGAAATATGGACTATCTGTTCACATTAATAAAGCTGAAATATCTTTTAGGACATCAATCATGTGAGATTTGTTGAGATTCAGTAGTCTTTTTTTTTCTTGCACAATTATTTTCTGAAAGTGTAATTGTTTGTAAGTTAATTACCAATGTACTTCTTGTTTGTGAGTCTTTGTTGAAGATTAGTCACAACTTGTGCTATGAATATCAACAACCACAGTTGCTGGTGCAATTTTGCAGCACAAAGAATAATCTTTTGGATGAATGCCGATATGAATGGAAATATATAACAGCAATTTAATTTATTAAGCACGTTTAATAATAATATGGATCAGCCTTTGCTAAATCAGTTATAAAACATAGGTTTACATTGCCCATAATTTTCCCTATAATTTAACATTTTAACACAGACCTTTTGTATAATGACAAAAAACATTTGCCACATTTTAGTATACATTGTGAACATCTATTGATTTGTAAAACATTACTTCACAAGTTCATAGTTGTTATAACTGTTTGAAGTTGCTCAAACGTGTACTTTTTCCATGATGCTATAACGTGTTTAATCCCAAGTATAGTTTCGGAAATGGTAAAAAAAAATGAAATTCTTTGCAATTAGTTGTTTTAAATTAAACCTAATCTATCATTGAACTGAAATTGCTTGTCTGAAAGTCCTCTCCATTTTTGAGGAAATTGCTTAAAGTGTAATATTGTCTTCGTATAGGTATGTTAGCACTGCCTACATTGTTCTCCCGATAATTCAACATTCACAATTTGTCACTATAAACAATTTTCAGTGGGTTTTAATGTTGTTTTCTGATGTCTGGGTGAACAATAGTGTACTTGTGAATGATTGGCAAAAAGGTTGTCTTGACCAAAGTTATACTTGGGCTTTAAGAGATGATCACTATCTGTCACACTCACACATCTTTGCAGGGGGTGGGGGGGGGGGGGTAGGGAGGTGAAGGTGAAACCTTAAATTTTACAGACAATGGTTCCTTGTACTCACAGAAACTCCAATGGATTTAGGGACTGGCATGGTGGCAATCTGCTGGAATGGCTTGTCCGCCCCCCAGGATTCCAGGTACCTGGCCATCCGTCGGGAGGCCTTGCCCCTCTGGTGGTCTGGGGCAGTGGTCCGTGAGTCCAACAGGTCATCTGTGGAAGACTGGATACAAAGGAGAAAAAAAGTGGTATCATATTTGGATCATTATCACTGGTGTATGGGGGGGGGGGACAGATGACCCCCCTCCCCCTCAGTAAAATTGAAATATGAAAGTGATTGTTATAATTTTAAGAAATAAAGTGTCTTTTATGACCAATGATTCCAATGATTCAAATCAAATTTCCCCTAACTGCTCACTCACAGAGTTAACCATGTATACCCAATTCAACTCCTCAGTGCAAACAAAAGTGTGACATGAAATACACTGTAAATACCAAAACATGATTACTTTGAGGGCATTATGCCAATATATTTTTTTCCACAATGCAACTCCGGGTATGTTTTCATCCTTATTTCTGCACTACCAAAAGCTCTTGCCTTTCAAATCACTGACCAATATATCTTGTTCACAGATGTTTATATGATATCACAGGTGACATTACAGAGAATTCATATAATTAGAATTTAAATGATTATCTCATTGACAAATTATAGCAATAAAACAAATTTCTTATTAAGAATCATTCCTCTGGTAGTTTATCTCCAGCAAATCCAAGCTTTTCGTTTTCACTATTTTCATAAAGGATAGAACTTACGAGGAAAACTTTATATATTTCATGACTAGTTTGTCAAGTCTCTCAGCTTTGAATAACAATGGGTTACTATGAGTATTTCAACTTTGTCCTGCACTGCATAATAATTTCTACTCAGTAAATTGTAAGGTAAAATTTATCTTGGACTTAAAATCTACATGTAGGTATTAAGAGATCTTTTTACCAACAGAACACTCCCAATGGCACACCACATCAACCACGAGTATGATAAATTGTTAATTTCAAAATTTGATCAAATAGCCAGATTAATGTCTGATCAGTCAAAGTAAAGTGCATGATACTGTGATCATATTTTCTATACATGTATACTATGTGTCAAACAAACTCAAAACAAAAATCCAAACGTTTAGTGGAACAATATCATTTTGAAACAAACAAATTTACCCTCTCATATACATTAGACACCATGTCTACGTTAAACCACTATTGTGACTTCTAGCTTACATGGGGAAAAGTCTAAAACTACAATCCATTATATCTTACTAAAATTGATTTTTGTCGAGATTGCATATCAAAATGTCAAATATTTGTGTGGTGGACTAAATCTAATTTATTTTATTGCACATACTGTCGGTCAAACTTTCCATCCACCATTATCCTAATGACTAGAATCCCTTTGGGCAGAGACCGTTTTAATTGACTAAATAGATACATGGACCCACGACGAATGATTTGAAGTACATCATCACTATCAGCATCTTCATTAATAAAGAAAAACACTCGTTGAGATTAACCGTCTTGTCCCAATGGATTTTGTGATATCTTGAGAATTAATATCTTTATTTATTTGTTTTATCTTGACAGTCAGTTATGAACTATATTAACTACTGTCTCTCAGCTT
>JZLH01S0155600.1:2268-12917 GCA_001188425.1 Eucidaris tribuloides
CTTCTAAAATGTCTCTAAAATATTCCATAATTATGAGCATGAGTGTATATATCTACAAACTGTAACTAATGAATAGGGATGAAACACCCTTTTAATGTTTATGCTAACATTTATTTATATTAATTGACCTGGGTATACCAATGTATAGGTAATGTACAGTCTTTACTTTATACCGTCTATAAGGCTGTCTTTGCTGAAGGCTCAGTAGTTTGCTTTAAGTTTTCAGAGTCGACGTGATTGTTGTGATTTAAGGTGAATTCTAAGTCATTATGTTACTTAGATAAGAATCGACAATTTTCATTAGTTCCGCAAATTACACATTTCTTGCATGGAGTGCATAAATTCTTGTACCTATATAAGTTTCAGCTATTGAGAACATGACCTCTATCTCTCTCAACAGTAGTCTCACATGCCTATTGCTAATCTTAACCCAATGAAGGCGATTTGATTTTACATGTAGTATATCACATATTTTGGTAAAGCTTGGCCTAAGATATGTCAGGACTTGTTCTTCAGCGGGTTAAATGTTGAAGTCTTCGTCATGTTACCTCTCCGCCCAAGCAAAGACAAGTGACGGTCATCATGCATGCAATCTTCTATGGACATTGGCATGTATCACTCTTGATTCTACCTTCCTCATTAAATGATATGCAGATCGGGACGAGTGTTTAAACAATGAGGACAACTGCAGCACAGACGCAGACTGCACTAACACGCCTGGCAGTTTTTTCTGTACCTGCAGGCTAGGGTTCATTGACAACAATCCACCGGGGCTTGGTTGTGTACCAGGTTGGTAATAGTTAAAGAATGTGTCTCATTTATAACCTAAAGATTCACATAAATCTTCACCTCTGACATGTCTGACAAAAGCTTTGGGACTGAAATGTCAGATTTCGTGAAGATACACGCTGAAAACTTCAAACAGAATGCACGCGACGTACCGTCAAATTCAGTGATCGAGGCATCGCTTACGGAATTTGAATATACACGGCCGATATAAATCTAGTCTTACTGCCAGATCTGATTCGTGTATCATCTAGTGAAAACTAATTACTTGCCATACACGCTTGCAAGATCAAAAACTAACACCAGTGCCGTTGGACGATTTTCAAGCAATATTTGCTACGGATGGACTGAACCGAATTCAAAATCAGTAGGTGAAAGCTACAGCCAGTGTCTTAAACCTAGACTACGGCTACAAACTACAACTTGAGCAACTACCCAATTTGAAATGTTTTATCGTGTATATTTCAAATACTTATCGTATGAATCCTAAATTTTGAATACTTCCGTTTCCTCTACCTATCTTGAAATGGATCAAATCTGAGCAAAAACGGATTTGGGTTGGGTTTGTAAATCAAAAGCTTAACTTACAAGGTAACATATTTTTAGATATAAAATAAGTATTATGAGTAGACTTTGCCTGTTTGGGGTTCATATTTTGTGTTACCATACATGCAGTGCTAATGAAGTGCGTATAGGCACATATTACTATGCACTGTTGGTTGTGCCAAAAAGTTAAAATAACATGGATAAATGATTTTTTCTGTTCATTCTGATACACCTCTTTAATGGAATTACATTTTGATACATCAAATCTTGTATAATACAGTAATAAAACATGGGAAATAAAGAAAATAACAAGAAAAATGATTTTTCAATATTTTTATTGTTTTTATTGTTTTAGCGCCAAAAACAAAGAAAAACAAAA
This sequence comes from Eucidaris tribuloides, assembly GCA_001188425.1. Classification (NCBI taxonomy): domain Eukaryota; kingdom Metazoa; phylum Echinodermata; class Echinoidea; order Cidaroida; family Cidaridae; genus Eucidaris; species Eucidaris tribuloides. Next base: position 3,980 of record JZLH01S0155600.1, read on the forward strand.
GAAAATTATTGAATTAGTTCTTAATAGATGAAACATAAGTTTCTTGTCATACATGAGCCAAAATGTGTAATGAAAAAACAATGAAACATCAAAAAATGACACACATGACATTCAAAATGAGGTTGTCATGGCAACACGATATCACGGGTAACCCTAAATTATTCACCAAAATGTTTGCCATAAAATTTTAGGAAAAGTCCCAAACTTTGATGAAATTTCGTAAAAAATTGTGGAAATGGCGAAGGAAAATGTGATAGGGGCACAATGTACCCCCCGGGCTTTTTTAGGGTTAAGATGAAGTTGCTGGTGAGAAAACACATTTTTTTCTCCAATTTTTATTAGCGCATTATTGAGATAATCAACTAATTAATGAAGAAAGTTCCTCAGTTCCATTCGTAAAACAAGGAATCACCGTCAATTGTGATCTGACAGACACGAACATTACTTGCTATATCAGTCTTTACGGCTATGCTGTTAATATTTATGAAGGCCTGTGGCTCACATCGGAATGTACTGTTGAAGGTATTCTTTTGAATGCATTTGACAAAAGCCATCCACGTAGTCCTCCATTACTTATACAATAGTTGCGCTTAAATGCCTCACCAAAGTTCCCTATTCAGTTTTCAAAAATCTTCGGTTGTCAAGCACTCCTGAGTTTACGAACGAGGATATGACGTGACATTCCAGCCTTGTAATTTATTTATGCACACGGTGAAAGTCCCCGGTAGTTGTACGCTGCTAAAACGTACTTGGTCATTACATTATAAATAACCGTCATAATTAATTAATTTCCTAAAAACGCGCACATGGTATTAAGAGAACAAACCCGATTTACGGGTTCAGTAAATAATCATCACGATGGATTTGAACGATACCACTGATGGGACTACGGAAAATCACGAAGAATGACCTTGCCCTTCAGTCCACAACGCGTGTTAATCGAGCCGCATCAATTCATGCACTTTTTTTAAATCAATAAGCTCCTCCCAGTGTAGGTGTTTCGGCGATCGTGTCCTTTGAAAAGATTTCGTAAAGACTTACATTTAACAAAAATTTATTAATTGATAAGGTCGTGCTGGAGGTAATGTCACACAGCACCGCTTTAATATTTAGGCTTTCTCTATCACCATGTACCATAATTCTCACAATACTCACACTGTCAATGATTTTCTTTCCTTATTCCTGTTAGTTACTTGCTACATCTTCCTTTTAAAGTAATTTGGTCCTTTTTTGCTTCAGATGCCAACAATCCAGTATTGATATGTCCTGACATCACAGTTTGCACCGACACGGGTCTTAACACCTCTTCAACGGTGGTAATCAACACTATGGACCTGGCAACCGATAATGTTGGCTCCTCTCTTGAGACAACTTGCTCCCATAATTCATCAGATGTTTTCGATGTGGGGGTTACTAACGTTAGCTGTAGTACTGCCGACGAATCTGGAAATAGTGATTTATGGTAACTGTTGAAGGTATGTGTCTTAACGACTGTACAATTGTAGGAATTTTGACATTGGTTAATGTTTTGTTGGGTTCCCAATGTATTTACTGTTGGCAATGTTTATGCCTCTACACTGAAGGTGCCTGAGGTATCGTGTTTTCGGCTTGTCCGTCTGTCCGTTACCGGTTCTCGTTACCGCGATAATTTAAGAGCTGCTGATCCGATTTTTCTGTAACTGGGACCAAGTATGTAATATGAGGCAACAATGAACTGATAAGATTTGGAGATAAAAGTTCAAAGGTCACAGGGCCTAAAACATGTCTGATCATGGCTCATTACCACGATAAATTATGAACGGCTGATTGTATTTGGATTTAATTTTGATGCGTTAAAAGGCAGCAATGATCCGATTAGATTTCGAGTTAAACGCTTAAAAGGGAATGAAACCCAGGCATCTTACTGAATTCAAAGAGTACGGAACAATACAAGAGGGAGCAAATTTGGTTGAACGGTTCAAGAGTTATGATTGTTCAAAGTTTATTTAATCCTTGTTATGGAGGATCCTTAAATTGGCAACTCTACGCACTTTTCAGATGAAAGTGTGGAGAACTTCCCATTGGATTTGTACTCAAATATTCAATAATTTGCAGTTTTCTGAAGTGTCAGTCGAAAAAGTATCTAAATTCTTTCAGAAAAACATGTAGAATCATTTTTGCTAGGACATACTTGCACAACAAGCAAGAACAAATCAGATGTTTGATAAAAAGGTGAGAATAAGTGAAAATTTGTGTACAAAACCAATGGAGAGTTATCCACACTTTCATCTAAAAAGCTGGGAGGGTTGCCAATTTAACAATCCTCCATAACAAAGATTAAATAAACTTTGAACAAACATAACTCTTGAACCGTTCAACAAAATTTGTTCAAACTTTCACTAAATTCCGTCTTGTATTGTTCTGTAATCTCTGAATGCAGAAATGTGTCTGGGTTTCATTCCACTGCAAAGGTCACGAGGCTCCATGCAAATCTGATTTGGTTCATCACCACATTGACTTATTGGATTGAAATTTAACTTGGGTTATGTATGTAGTATGGGGCACCAACAAACTGATTAGATTTCGGAGTTGATAGGTCAGAGGTCATGGGGCCTCATATAAGTCTGATTTGCGCTCTTTACCGTGATAAATCAAGAACGGCTTATTAGATATTAATGTTACTTGGATCTAGTCTGAATTTCAGACCTCCCCTGCAAAGCAGGGGCCTTCCGCTGAGCGGAAGATGAATACAGGTTTGGCTGTAGATTCCAGAATAATGGTCTGGCAGTCAGACTACTTGGATCATGTACGTAGTAATCCGATAAACTGATTTGATTTCGAAGTTGAGAGGTCAAAGGTCACAGGGACTAATACACATTTGACTGGTTTTATTACCATGTTAACTTAAACCAGTTTTGATCAGATTTCGTACACGAATCCATGAGACTTTGATATTTAAATCAAAGTGGGTGGGAGTGCAGAATGCAGAGGCATATCCATTGACTGCATGCAGGCGAACTGCTCTAGTTCAATAAAGGTGCCGAGTTTAAAATTTGAGCTAAGTTTATCCTACAATACATGTTTCTCAGTAACAATAAATCACTTGGATGTGGGAGTATATAGACTTATCAAAGAGTAATAGATTATGAGTGATTTCTTTATTCTAAACAGACAACGAAGCCCCTGTTCTAGAGTGTCCAAGTACTGTTACGGTGCCAACAGCAATAGGAGTGAACTCTTCAGGTGTCATGTTTTCAGTAAATGCTACTGATAACGTGGACAGTGTACCAAATGTTACATGCAACTATACATCTGGTGATACATTCTACTTTGGGGATACTCTCGTTGGGTGTATGTCTACTGACCAGGCTGGAAATACTGCCAACTGCACATTTATTGTAACCGTTGAAGGTATGTCAAGAAACAAGTTATTGATGCTACTATACCTTGTGTATGTCTGTGGTTTTCTCAATTCAATTAACATACGCAGTCTTTGCTTTTGAATTTTGTTAACAATTGGGTAACATTTAAACATACTCCACAACGGATATATGTGCTTGTTACTTTTTAATAATTCGCAGTTTGTATTAACTATTTTAGATATACCAGAAATATGCGTTATTTGCCTGTAAATTCCCATCAGAGTGAATGGCACTATGTCCCTTTTTATCTGCAACAAAATAATACAGACGATCAAAAAAAAAACGTTTTCTATTAGTTAATGCAGTACTACTTCCATGCCATTCCGAAACTGTTACATAAAATGTGTTAACTGGTGGAGGCTTAATCAATCCCCCAAAATCTTACAAAATAATTTTTCAACATTTAAGAAATATATTTTTAAAAAGTCGTTTCAAAGCATTAATTTCGCGGGCCAAAACAAGGGAATATGTCCCTATGAATAGTTTTATTACTGAAAATATAACTGTGTACTACTAAGTATTGGGGAGATTTCGTGCGTGTCGTATACGGGACAGTTAGACAACAATTTCTAGTCTCTCCGCTGAATGCTTGAGCAATAAAAACTTGTTTTGTGGTAATTATCAAGTACTCGTGGGTTGCCTTGTGAAATTAAATTTGAAACCAACAAAAATTGGTTGTTTATGGGTGAATTAGAAGCGAACATGTCGCGTGTCGTATGGGACGCAGAGATGTCCCATACGACGAGCGACATTTTCGCCTCTAATTCACCCATAAACAACAAATTTTTGTTGGTTGTCATTTTTTTCACAAGGCAACCCACGAGTACTTTTTAATTACCACAAAACAAATTGTCTTCCCTCATTTGTTTGGACAGCAGATTGAGAAATGCCAATTTTTTTTTAGTTCGCAATCGCCCATTACTGTGTTTATCTGTATATGTAGATGAATTACAGGAAGGAAATAAATGTTAATTTGAATAATGAGTCTTAAATGGTATCTTTATTCTTTACATGATTATTGAACCTTTCAGATCAAGAAATGCCTACGTGCCCAGATCTCATAACAATGCCGACAGATCCTGATTCAGATAATACCACCGTCACCTATTCCATGAGGGTTACTGATAACGTGGATACAATGCCGTCTATCACTTGTATGCCAGCATCAGGAAGTGTCTTTGAATTAGGAAAAACAAATGTGACTTGTATGATTGATGATGACAGTGGTAACATGGATAACTGTACATTCTTTGTCAATATTACAGGTAGGTGAAGCTTGATATATTGCATGGATGTACAAGGTATACGGTCTCTTAATGAAGAAATTGAAGACTTAAATGAAGATCGACACTTGCTTTGTGAATACTTGCACACAATTTGTAGAAGTTTTGTGAAATATATTTTCAATTACCCTTCATCAAAATTAAGAACATCTGGTTATTATCAATAAATGGTTGAATTTAACAATCCCTGTAATTACGTGGAATTATGATATGAAGGTTGAAATTCAAAATTCCATTTATATACTATAAGAAAGGTGTTTTGTGTATCTCTCCCTTATTTTCTGTCCATCTGTTTATCGACATGTCTACCTTATATTGATATATGAGTTTATTAAGGCAAATTACGAAGAACATAATGAAATACATAATGAAAAACATGCTGTATATCAACCACAGGCTATGTACCTATGAAGACATTTTACGAAGGTTTGCAACTTTAGTGCAGGCTTGTAGATTTTCAGTGCCAAGCTATATTGCGTTTAATTTAAAAAACACATACAAAAAAGTAACACCGCCCTTTTCACATCAACCATAACTTTTTTAACAAAAACAAGTTTGTGCAAAAATAATTTGGCCAAAAGTGAGATTTAACAGCCACTTCAGTGATTTATTTATCTCTTGTAAAAATGTGATTGATCCCATCAGTCTGCATGAGCGAGTCATGCGCATTAAAGGAAAATTGACAAACCAGTTCAAAAGTCCACGGAGTAGTCTCTTTTGACCAAAAAAGGTCATAATGGCATTTTTTGCTTTTATTTTTATAAAGATGCTCACTCGAACCATGACATGTTACAACCTTCTTTATGTTTTTTCTTGTTTTTTTAATTGACAACATATACAAAATACATATTGCTGAGAAATTCTCGATTCAAGATTTTTCAAGAAAACTTACTGGATTTTTACGATTTCCAAAATTGAGTAAGGTGAATTTTGTAACTGACGCTCCTGAACCAGTAAAATGTGAACAAGTGCCCGTGAGGTGTAAGAGAGGTCAAACGATAGATGATTAACATAAATGCCGGCGTAAATCAATCCTAACCCAGAAACAGAATTTGTCAGAAACCTCCTACATCACAAATCCCTCCCAAATGACGCCTTGTGACTTTGAAAGTGACATTTCTTGCCTTTAACATAGTGCTCACCCACGCACGACTTTGACGAATAATCTAATCAAGCATTTTCAACACAAAAATCTAGTCACAAGTGCATAAACACATCCTGCCAATTATTTTGGGTCTTCAAAACCGTTTCTGTAAAAGTTTAACAGTATTGAACAAAGGGGGTAGTTACTTTTTGTTGTGTTTTTAATTCGACAAGTCAGTGTTTTCTGAAATGGTAGTTTAATACACCGCTCGTTTTTTTAATGTAAAAGAATAAATGTAGTATATGTATTTTATGTATATCTCTTCTGTTTCAGATCCCAAAATCCGGTATGACATTCCTGACCATCATGTGTTTTTTTTAACTGACTATGGGTCGAGTACCTCAATCAAGGGACCATTACCCCATGCTGCACTGATAACGTTGATCCTCTCCGAATCATTGTTCCCAACAATCATTCTGAATGTGTTTGAGTTTCGGAGTTCACTAACGTTTAACTGCAGACTACAGACCAATCTGGAAAATTCTGATGTATGTAAAAATTCATGTAAATGTTGAAGGTATTGTTCCAATTAGTAAACAATTGATGTTATATAAGTCATGGTTCAGGTTCCAAATGCACTTACGTCACATTAACTTGTCCAATGTAACCTTGACTACGAATGTAAATCTGTGCGCATTCGTGCGATTAAATTGAGCGACATCCGTAGTAATTACTTATATTTTACCTTTGTACAGCTTAGACAACTAAAATCAAAAAGCTGGTGTGCTAAAATATCATAATAAAAGGTTCTATACCGCAATACAGTAAAGCAAATAATTAAATGATATAGATTGAAAATGAGATATCCCCTCAAATAAATTAGCGGGTAAAGAGTTAAATAAAGGTCCAGAATGTTAACACGGGTTTGCCAATTTTATTCTCATTGCATGTTTATCAATTATGGCAGTAATTGTGTGGTGTATTACGACTACCCATTCAGTAAAATATTCGAGTTATTCTCTTTATTTTTAATTTACGAGACAAGGACCCCTGTTATCGGAGTGTCCAAATCTATCAAGTACCAGAGCAAATGAGAGTGAACTCTCCAGTTGTCATCTCTTATAAATGTTACATGATAACATAGATGCGTTCAGATTTACCATGCAACTAACATCTGTGATAACATTTACTTTGGGATACTCTCGTTGGGTGTAGTCCACTGATCAGTTTTTTTGTCTATATTATACGACAACTGTACATTATCGTGCAGTTGAAGGGAAAACAATGGCGTGATGCTTCTGTTCTGTGTATGTTCTGGTTTGTTTTTCAAATAACATAATGCTGTCCTTTATTTGAATTTGACCTTACAATAATAGTTTACCGCCTAAAATACTCCACAACGATATATTGTTGTTACTTTATACTTATACTTCGTACCCTTGAATTGGTACCTTTCATAACAAAACATACTTTTTATTTGTCTTTATCGCAGCAATAAAAAGCGGAATAATGTAGGACACTTGCATGTCATACCGGAAATTTTCTATAGAACGTTTTATTGGTGGCTACTCAATGAGGACTATAAATCGACATCACAAAGCGACAGACACCAAAACGAAAGAAGTAACCCCCCCCGCTTCATTCGGACAACTTTTAAAGAAACCCGTTTTGAGGCAGGAATTTTTACGCCTCATTACCTAACTTCTTGTGGAAATAATTGATTCTTTGAAGTCATGCATGAGTGAGCACATATTAACGGCAGGAGATGTCACTTTTCAAGGGTCACAAGGGTCATTCTTAGGGACTTGTGCAGCAGGCATTTTGACAAATTCTGTTTCTGGTAAATGATTCAACCACTATTTATTTCCAAATCATCTATCGTTTGACGGCCTTACGACCCTGCATTTCCAATATTTTCACAGTTCGTAAGCTCATTAAAAAAATTTTGATCCTTCCTTCAATTTGACTTGAATCTTCATTTAACTGGAATAAATGGAAATCTTTTTGTTGTTATTTTTTTAGCAAAATGAATCTGTACATGTTGTAGGGACATAGGAGGTCGTAACCCCTGCGATGATTAAGTGCGCCATTTAACTGATAGAAAAATAGCATCACTCTGAATTATTTGGGCAAAAGTGACATTTTGTTTTAAATGCATGCTGCACTCATGCATGGCTAGACGATCAAATCACTTTTTCAGACTGTAATGTTGCAATGATGGTAAGGATTACCTTCTGTTTAAAATTATTTTGCTCAAATCTTGTTTTGTTAGAAATTGTGTTTTGAAAAAAAAAATAAGAAGAGGTTTATTTTGGTTGTGTTAATTTCTCACTCATTTTGGGAGAATTATTGAAACAGATCGGTTTCTTGCGCCAAAAATTAGGCGTTGATTTAAGTTGAGCTATTATGATTTTCCCTTCATTGCGTGCAATAGCAAGATTAAATTAAAAAACACTGTGTTTCATGCGTATATAATTTCCATACCTTTTGGCGACCGTCGCTATCGTCGTTCTCGAACAACGATCCCTCAGGCGAGCTGACAAATTGGCTGTCGCTGCAAGGACGAGATTGTCCTTTTCACGCTCTGGGTGGTCGAGGTTGCTATGTCTGCATTTCGATAGATCGGATCGCGGTTGAGTTTGGTTTTCCTTTGTTGGTTAATACACGATAGTTTTTCAAGAAAGATTACATATGCCTTTTTGTTCTATTTTTTCTTTTGAAGGATTTGATGTCCGTACTATCTCCATTTTATTCTGATACTCTACATATTATAAAAGGATATATAATATGTAAAAGTTCATTTTGTAAGTGTATCATTACTCTTTCTGTTCCAGTACTTTAATACGTTACTTTTTAAACTCAGACATTGTCAGTTTTGCTTATCCTTGATTTGAACTTAAGAAGTGCCTATGTGCCCAGATCTCATAACAATGCCCAACAGATCCTGAATCAGATAAGCACCACACCGTCCTTTCTATAGGGTTACTGAAATATGATTCAGTGCCTCCTTCACTTTATGGCCAGCATGGAATGTGTCTTGTGAATTTGAGAAAACAAATGTGACTTGTGATGGTCTTGATGATCGCCAGTTGGCAACAATGGGTAACTGTTCATCCTGTTAATATTACAGGTAAGTTTCATTGATGTATGGCATATAGCTAACCAATTAA
>JZLH01S0155622.1:20381-31766 GCA_001188425.1 Eucidaris tribuloides
AGAGAGAGATTGTATGTTTAAAGGTATTAGTGCACAACACAGTAAGAGGTAGACTTGCATAAGAAGAATTTGGCTTGAACGTTGGCATGTAATGTACTATTTCTGTCCATTTCCTATTTTTCAGGTCAACTTCTGACAGGTCTTAATTTCAATCCAACTGCGGACACGCTTTACATCGTATGGAAGAAACTTCTGACCAGACTTGATATGATCAGGTAAAAGTCTGCAGGTTGTCTAAAGATAATGTTCTTTGACAAGTAAGTTGCACTTATTGTCCATCGCCTGGATGGTTTAGGAAGAGAATGAATCACTTTTCTGTTATGTATGTAGTCATGGTAGTATGTATGTATGTAGTAATTCCGCATCTATTTTGGTTAAAGTTTCGTTAAATGAATGATTTGCAAGCTTGTTCTTCAATTCATAACAACTTGGTCAATATGATCAGTGGGTGGACTAAGGGTAATTGGCTCAAAGGTCATGCGGGGTCATCTGGGGTCATGCTTAGAGGTCAATTGTCATAGGAATGTTGAGACACCTAACTTGGTCAGAAGAACGCCTGATAGATGCGAACAGCCAGGTCCCAAGGTCAATGCAGGTCAATCTGGGTCATATAAAGGTCAATTGTCATATGTGTGTAAGGACACCTAACTTGCGATAAACCACTGACTGAATGCAGAACAATGCCAGGTCAAGGTATGCGGGTCTCTGGGGTATCTAAAGGTAATTGTATACGAATGTTGCTGGCCCTAACTTTGTCCGAAGAACACCTGACCTGAATGCAGACATGAGGTCAGAAGGTATGCAGGGGTCATCGGGGTATCTGTGGGTCATTTCCATCGGGATGTCTAAGGACCACCAAACTTGGCAACAAACTGCCGAACGAAAACATTTCAGGTCAATAGGTCATGCAGGAGTCATCTGGGGTCATCTTAGATCGATTGTCCATGGACATGTGGTAGGACACACCTAACTCTGGTCAAAAAACCAATGACTGATCAGAACAATGCCAGCTCAAAGGTCATCAGGGGTCATCTAAAGGTTCAATTGTCATGTGGAATGTCTCAGGAAACCTAAATTTGGTTCGACAACATGACCTGAATGAGAAAATGCCAGGTAAAAGGTCATGAGGGGTCATCAAGGGTTATCTAGGGGTCATTTCCATCAGAACTGTCTAGGACACACCAAACGTTGTCAGAAGGATCACGTGCCGCTGAACAAGAACGAATTTTGAGGCCAAGGTATGCATCAGGTCATCTAGAGGTCAATGTCATTGGAATATACTTAGACACCACTTGGTCAGAATAACCACCGACTGAATCCAGAACAATTGTTGAGGTCCAAGGATTATCAGAGGTCATTCAGGGGTCAAACTTCGCTGCTGCCAAGAATCTCCTTGCAAGTTTCTGTCCTCTTTGTGGACTTTGTATACGTTTTCTAATGTTCTACTAGCATTTGGCTGAAACTCCAATTAAGGTGCAATGCCTCATTTTCTGACCGTTACGGCGAGATTGTGTTCGAACGAACCAACTTGTTTAAGTTAAGTGGAATCTCATCTGATGCCTAATAAAATTAAACTGTGGAAATACATTCTGTTACTGCAGAGATGGAGTCACAGGCGGCCGGAAAATTTTGTCGCCTTGGCCCTTGGACCAGTCAGTGACAAGTAAGTCTTATGGGAAAAAATTTTTCCAGTGTCTCGCGTGATCAGAATGTTGCCTCCGATCCCTGTTACTGGTATACTGAAGATAAACGCGTTTAAGACCTGTGGCAAAGTGGAGGTAGCTATAAAAAACTTTGTTTGGAATCAGTCACATTAAGATTCTGAGTAACTTGGCGTATATTCTTTAATGCATAGACATGTTTGCTAAGAACAAGTCTTGCCCGACGAACTTGTAGCCCTTTCATTTTGGCAACTGGATAAATGGTAACAATTTAAGGTTGTAAATAACTTTAGATGAGAAGAGCATCTTCCACCTAATTGTTTTGTACAAACTCATAGAGTTACTTTTATCTTTGTACAATTTATAAGATCTTTCATATTAAAATTTTTGTGTGGAATGGTGATTAACATATATCATTTTTCTGTAGCATAACTGAGAATATCTGTAATGCAAAATAGTGATAACTCTACAAATTGATTATCATAACTTAAGAAATATTCAAACAGGGAAAAAAAATACATGTGGGTGTGGGTTGATTTCTGCCTCTCTGATTTGGCAAAAGAGCTCCACAAAATTTGCAAAGAAAATCCCTTTAAACTGCCATATGGTTCAAACTAATAAGGCTATCTGGAATGCACTGAAACAGGAATAAGTTGACCCGTGAGAAAAATCTTGAATTTTTTTCCTGATTATTACAATATAATTAATACAGCTAATTGTTAAATAGGTATAGTTTTACTCTTAATCTACAATGCATATGTGTCAAAAGTGTTTATGTTTTGATAAGTTGAATGCTACACTCCAAAGTTTTCAAGCTGTGCCATTGTTCACATTGTTGACGAGCATTGAAAGTTCAACTCTCCAATATTTTAGGTGAAGTTCTAGTAGACGACCAATTTTGTTGAACCACTATTATGTTTTGTGTCTTTATCAGATTGATGAAGTGGCAGAAGCATTCTATGCGTTCTAATGCCGTCTGAAGGAGCAACTCCAGCGCACAGTTGCCTATACGAGATGGAAAGATGTATACAGACCTAGACCCTACTCCAAAGAGATGAATATTTCAGCAGCATCTTTTCAGGTCAGCGTGTGCGGGTTGGGGTGCTGTTAACAACTGGCTGACTTAACCCTTTTCTAATGGGCTATTCAGACTAGGTTTTTACTGGGGGGGGGCGGGGTCAATTTGAGCCCCCCTTCAGATATCGCCAGCGACGTATGCGATCGCCGCGAAATTTGCATCGCCGCATTAGAACCGGATGTCAAACGTACACGAACTGTATAGTAAATATTTTCAACCAAAATTATTTTTTTTCCTATATTTAAGTAATATAATTATGCTAATAAGACGCCATGAAATTATGTTTTCGCTATAACTCTAACTTACAATAGCTAGTAGATATAATTTTTTGGCGAAACATTTATTCTGACATTGTCTCACATTCATCTACAAAACAATTTGCCCAATTGGAATTAATATTCTTATGGTATTATTTATTGTTTTGTGTTTCATTATGTATTTCGTTTTGTTTTTTCGACGCTTCATATTTTCTATTGTTTTTTTCGATGAACATTTTTTGGGGACACTTTTTGCAATCATAAACAGCATAAAATTTAATTCATTTCACACTAGTAAAGCAAAATAATCATACATTTATGATTTTTTGGCTGAAAGACAATTCCATTGATTTTGTACAACGCGAAATCACATTTTTGAGACAATTTTGGGTTTGACTGCATGTATAAAAGTCGCGCATGCGTCACGTAACGGTAACGTCCGATTTGTTGGCGAAAAATGGTCTCACAAAAGAATGCGCAATGACCTTGAAGTAAAGTCAGCGAGCGAACGGCGTCAAAAAATTTTGCACGCGGAAGGTACCGCGAAATTCGTGAGGGGGGGGTCAAATTGACGCTGTGCCCCCCCCAGTTAATATAGGGTTTAAAGCAAACATAGTTGCGGGTGTATGCACACCATAATTTTTTCAGCAATCTTCATCAAAAGTGTATTGTCACACCAGGCAACGAAAAAGATAGGTTCCATCACAATCTTGAAAATAAGGGAAATCTAAGAATACTGTCTTCCCCTATTTCCAGTCAGGAAAAAAGTTTGTCCAGTGGTCCGACTGTTTAATAAACATGTGTCAATCCAGAGATAGGTCAATAATGGTGATTGAAAAGGTGAAGAAATGATTGCTATCGGGAGAGAAAGGAGGGTATTGTGTTGAAATTACATATATGAAATGAAATGAGAAATAATATTTTCAATTAATTTATTTAGATGTAGCAACATATAAGAATAATTGTATTAACTGTTAACGTGCCGAAGTTGCAAATATGCACCACATTAATACACACAATGTCAATAGAGCTGTAAGTTGTCTGGCATGCTAAGAGTTAATATCTTAAGTCTTTGTTTGTTGTATAGCACATTTACAAGACATATGTGATTGCCTGTACTTGTCCCCCACCTAGGTGGTATGAAGCGTAAGCTGTCCATCGCCATTGCCTTTGTTGCCGGGTCCAAGACAGTCATCCTAGATGAACCGACGGCAGGAGTTGATCCCTATGCCAGGAGAGAGATCTGGGACCTTCTCAGCAAGTATAAAACAGGTAAGTATAGCAGTAATAGCAAAAACAAAGCAGAGAAGTCATTCTGATAATCACTTAACTGGCATATATCCCTGCTACCCCTGCAGAACAAAGTTTGAAGAGGGCATGAAGGAGACAGTATTTGGTCGGTCTGGCAGTCTGTCAGTCCGTTTGTCCATTCATTAAAGTGATAGGCTAACATTGTAGAGCTTCAATTTAAAAAATTGTCAAACTTTGATATCTGATCTACATAGTAGTGTTCAAATGGACAAATAAACACCATAGAATACAAAAGTTTGGAAAGTTACACTGCCAATGGCAAGTTATACATGAATTAACAATAAAACTCGGGGCGAGTTTTATCATCCTAGGTGTACACACAGTAAGTCTATGGGAGGAAATGGGCAAGTGAATCTGGTCAACTTACGATTTTCAATTTTTTAAAAGGGCCGGTTGAGAGGGTTAGTCGGGAAGAAGTGGTGAAGGCAATGGGGCAAATGAAAACCGGTAAGGCTGCTGGACCCTCGGGTATGAGTGTGGAGATGATTAGTGCAAGCGGGGAGATAGGGATTGGCGTGATGAAAGAGATGTGTCAGAGAGTGTTTTGATGGAGGAGGGATGCCGGATGAATGGACACTGAGCGTGGTGGTCCCAAATTTTTCAAAGGGAAAGGTGATTCATTTGAGCTTTTGTTGCATATAGGGGGGGTGAAGTTTGCTGGAACATGGAATGAAGATAATGGAAAGGGTTTCAGAAAATAGACTTAGGAAAATAGTGAGGGTGGATGGGATGCAGTTTGGCTTTATGCCAGGGAGGGGAACGATGGATGCAGTATTTATTCTCAGGAAGAGTACAGAGCGAAGGGAAAGAAGTTGTACATGTGTTTTGTTGATCTGGAGAAGGCATTTGATAGAGTCCCAAGGAAGGTGATAGAGTGGGCGATGAGAAAGAAGGTATACCGGAGGCAATGGTCAGAGTGATGATGAGTTTGTATGAAGGGGCTAAAACAAGAGTTAGAGTTGGGTCAGAGTTATCTGAGGAATTTGAGATGACAGTGGGAGTGCATCAAGGTTCTGTGTTATCGCCACTGATTTTTGCAATTGTGATTGATGTGGTTACAGAGAATGCAAGAGAAGGTTTGATGACCAAGATGTTGTATGCTGATGATTTGGTTTTGATGAGTGAGATGTTGGAGGGAATGAGGGAAAAGTTCTGGAAATGGAAGATGGCTTTTGAGAGCAAGGGTTTGAAGGTAAACCTTGGAAAGACAAAAATGATGGTAAGTGTAGCAGAAGAGGAAGTATCAGTGAGTAAGGTAGACCCATGCGGCATGTGTGGAAAGAGGGTGAGGGCAAATTCAGTTATGTGTGGGAAATGTGGGAAATGGATTCATGGGAGATGCCCAAGGATGAAGAGAGTGACCCCGAGGTTGGCAAGAGATTTTGTGTGTGGAAAAAGGACCAGGAGAGATGGTGGAACATGTTGAAAAGTTGTGTGATGAGGTGGAAACAGTGAAGGAGTTTTCATACTTGGGGGACAGAGTGAGTGTGAGTGGAGGGTGCAGGGCAGCTGTGACAGCAAGGGCAAGATTTGGATGGGTGAAGTTTAGGGAATGTGGAAAATTGTTATATGGGAAAAGGTTTCCTCTGAAGATGAAAGGATTGGTTTATAGGAGTTGTGTGAGATCGGCAATGTTGTATGGGAGTGAAACGTGGTGTTTGAGTAAAAAATGAGATGGGGGATTCTGACAAGGGAGTGAACGACTGAGAGAGCAATGTGCAGAGCGATTTGTGGTGTGATTCCTGATGGCACACGCACACGCACGCGCGCTCGTCTCGACTCGCACGAATTTGGGTCTTTAGACAGAGACCCGTCACTTCACGATGGGAAGGCGAACCGGAGTACGTCTGGCTTGGATATTTGTTGAGGAGAGATGTTGATGCATGTTATTGAGAGGGCGCTTGAGTTTGGGTGGCTGGCAAGGGGACAGGGGCGACGAAGAAGAAATGGAAAAGCAGGTGGTGGAGCGAGGTAGGAGGTTGGTGAGGGAGGAGATGCGCTGAATAGAGTAAAGTGAGGGAGGGGTTGAAGGTGATTTCTGTGAGTGCGAGGTAATCCGGCACCACCGTAGCTTGGGACTAAACCGGATTTAAAACCTGGATTACTACTTACAAAAAAATGTAAGCACTAATATAAATTTTCAATATACAAATTTCCTTTTCAGGGCTTTATTTTTAGATCTTACAAAGAAGCTTGGAGGGCATGGAGGATTATGTAGCTTACATTTTTAACTGTGGTAAAATACCGTCTCTAATGATAGTTAGAAAGTGACAAGTATGACATAATTTTTAAAATCGTTTGGGCATTCATTTTGAGCTATACCTTCCTAATTACAAACATCGAATATTTCTGTAACTGCTTTCATTCAGGTCGTCATCATCATGTCCACGCATCACATGGATGAAGCGGATATCTTGGTGATCCGCAATCGCTATTATCGGGAAGGGCAAGCTGCGGTGCTGTGAGCATCCTAAACCCTCTTCCTCAAGAGCCGTTTGGATCGGGTACTACCTCGTACTGACCAAGAGAACAGTAATTTGGATCGGCAGAATGACGTGAAAGTCGGCAAGAAACCAAACTAGAATGGGATTAACGCTGTCGGTAAGTATACACAATACGTTTATTTTTGGTCAGTCAGACATAACGTCTTCATAAACGTGGGTTCTTGTTATGCCACACAAACAATCAGAAAAAATCTCAAATTATTGTAAAAATTAGTTTAGAAATGAATATTGTGACTTTTTCTACGGTATCTCGCTAACTTTAACCACAGTTAAAAAAAATAGAGGCCGCATGATATCCCATGCTATCCAGTGTCTTTGAGTGAGGTCTAAAAAATGAGCCTGGAAAAATTGTATTGAAAAAAATGAGTATTTAGTGCTTTAAAAAGTGAAATCGTACGTGACAGATTTCACTCGCTGTCATTTCTCCCAACGACTCTACTGTGTGTACAACCTAGGTTAATAAAACTCGCCCGATTATGTATTGTTTTATTCATGTATACTTGCCATTCCGAGTGTACACTTTTCAGAACTTATTTGTATCTACGGTGTTTATTTTCCATGTTGAACACTAACTATGTAGCTCAGATATCAAAGTTTGACGAATTTTTTAAATTGAACGCTCCACAATGTTAGCCTATCCCTTTTAACTATCTGTGCTGGTATCACTATACATGAATTTTCTAATGGCGAAGTTTGGGGCGGACCATGCATGCTTTACTTTTATTCAAGCTTCTGCAAACTGTAGCCATTCAGAAGCATACAGACATGAACTGACAGAAAGTCTTTGGAAATATGTTGAAGTTTGTTATTTTTACAGTCTTAAGCGATGCGTGAAAACACTTTAACAAAAATTTGCACAAGAATTTTTTTCACACACTACAAAGGTCCTTTGAAATGGTTTGGTAACGCTCAGAGTGGCGGCCAGAAGTTTACAAAAAAAAGTCGATGAAATGGTAAATTTCTGATTAGGAACGCCCATACATTTTTGTCATGATATTTCTATATTATGTTTTTTTGCGTACAATGATTTGAGTGTATTTGCATATCTTTATACTTTGCCATATTCATAGTATACAAAAAAATTTCCAATATGAACTTCTAATGATGGACTAAATGACATGATATGACCATATTGAAGATGTTTGCTGGCTGCATATCTAGCAGATCATTTTTTTGCATGTTTCTCCCATTTGTATACACAGAACACGAACGTACACATGATGGCTGCGTGTGAGCTCTGAGAAAGCGAGACACTGGCCATGTACCAGGTAGTTACCTTACAAGGACCAATAGTCCCAATGGAAAAGCCCTCCCCCCCCACAA
Source organism: Eucidaris tribuloides (assembly GCA_001188425.1). Lineage (NCBI taxonomy): Eukaryota > Metazoa > Echinodermata > Echinoidea > Cidaroida > Cidaridae > Eucidaris > Eucidaris tribuloides. Next base: position 28,516 of record JZLH01S0155622.1, read on the forward strand.
CCACATGAAAACGAAGGGAATATATACAACTACACGCCTTAATACAATATAGTTTTTGTGATAATAGCATTTCCTTAATTGCAGTTTGTAATGTTTAGTTATTAGAGTATGCTAATTCATTTAGATATTGTGTATTTGTAAATGGTTTTAATTGAATGGGTTATGAATGCTTTTTCTGGATGAATTTAGTCTAACAAGAATTAAACCGCCTGTTGTAGGCAAATACGTGAGTATACGGCTAGGGTCTAGGAAAATGCTTTGGAGAAAAGTGATTAAATGAATCAAATCATTCCAATGGGATAAAGACTTGCTTATGGCTAGGAATCATGTGATTTACAGTGGTATATTTGTCTATAAAAAAGCAGTGCTCGACTTAATTGAGGAAAACAGAATTTGATATGCTCCAAAAGAGGAGTACTGAAGTCCCAATTACATGATCATGTTGAAGGAATCAGAATGAGATACTATCTTCTTGATTCACTGATAAAATCTGAAGGAGGAATCTTTACAAGAAATGCAAAGTAAATAGTTTGTTTGATGTGATATACAAAATACATGTACTCTTTTTTCATAGGGCTCTTTGATGTCATAAGATACACTTGTGAAACGTTTTAACAAACGTCATAATCTGGATGGATTAAGCTGATGGAATGGAATATTATCACTACGGTTCATTTAGTTTCTAATGCCTTTGTTTTTTCATGTGTTCAATTTCACCGATCTGGGATACTGCAGCGAGAATGTCATCACCGGCGTTCATCAAGCAACATGTGGCCAGGCGCAGCATCGCCGAGAATCGTCGGCAAGAATGTCTACAACTGCCCCGTCACAGGTCGGCCCAAAGTGGCCAGCTTGACTACTCTGTTTAGCAGAGGCTGGAGATGATACTGGACAAGCTGTACTTCAGTAGGTATGGGATGTCTGGACACATTCAGCTCGAAGAGGTGTGTGTAAAGTATGATTTACATGAGTAGATGTACGACTGTTAGGAATATTTCAGTTGTCTTAGGTTAGAGCTTTTCCACAATGGTTAAAGAACACAGACTTTTTTAAATGAATGCTTGATGATGAGTGACGCATTTTTGGTATGTTGATGATGGCATTGATTGATCATGAAATGCTGTTGTTGGATGTTGATGATAGATGGTAATGACTGATGATGATAATGATGATGATGATGCTGAATGATGATGATGATGATGATGATGGTGTCTGATGCATGATGATAATGATGATGATCGATGATGAATGAATCGATGATCATGATTGATAATGATGATGATGACGATTTAGTATCACAGTGCTTGTTATTAAATCCCAGATGATGAACTTTCTGAGGTAGGAAGTTGCATAGTGAGGGACAAAAGAGTTCTTTGAAACTTATTCTCTATACAAGAAATCAATGAGCCGATTATGGACAGTTTTGAGGTATTAAAACCTTTTTTCAGTCCCTTCAATACAAGAAATGTTTCATAATGCACTTAAGAATTAGACTGCTGGCAAAGTCAAGATCTTTTATTTCTTGTAGTGTACATACTTTCTAACGGCACAAAGTTTGTTTAAATTAACCAGAATGGATGTGGTTCTTCTTTTGCAGCAAATATGGCAGAATTAAGTGAACTGTCTCTTCTTGTCTCGAACAGGTTTTCGTAGCGTGACGAGGAAACGTAAATGGTGGACATGCAGCCAGTTCTACAGACCAGCACTTGAATGGCGGGCAGACTGCCCAGGCATATCATGGTGCGTCGCAAGCTGAGAAGAAGTCATTATCGCATCATCAGCATCGTCCATTATCTTAGCATAATGAGAGCGCCTAGGATTGTTAGCATGATCGGTAAGATGAACCTGAGGGAAGGAAAATCAGATTAACCCTAACTACAGTGTAGGAAGGGTATTTAAGGAGATCATATGGCCGTGGGGGGCCATCGAGCGAATGCGAATCGCGAGAAAATTGGCAACGCACGGTCGCCGCGACGTAAGATCTAAAATTGATATTATTTTTTCCTGAAAATTGTTTTAAGTTATTATGCTCATTTATGCCATAAGTAATATGTGAAATATTACTTTTTGGCTCTAACATGCTAAATTAAAGATCCAATTGTGCTCATTTTTGGTGTGGAAACCTTTTGATGGTGTTCCTTACAATCGTTTGAAAAAATTGCAATATTAGGTCAATTTCTTATATGTATTTCATTGTTGTTGGCAATTTTTATGTATTTTTTTTTTTTTCGACCTTCTTGTTTTTCATTGTTTTTTAGATGAAATTTGTCGGTGACACTTACGTGAACATTACAACATAAAATTCAAGAAATTTGAATCAGTAAAAGTAAAATATTACATTACTTTTGCATTTTTGCTGAGAAATTTGTATTCAAATTGTACAAATCACGTTTTTGAGCAATTTTTGGTGGGACATGCATGTACAAAATTATCTGATGTATCTTCGGAACCTGGCGTCGCAAATTTGGTTTAAAAGTCGGGAGCCTCGGAGGAAAAAAGTCATGAACATCGTGTGAGAAGCTTTTCGCGTTGCGACATAATGCGGCGAAACGTCGAGGCCCCCCCCCTTCCCCAACTAGGTTAGGGTTTTAAAGGGCAGTGACTGATTGGGAGAAATCAAATCTCTTGAACCAACCTGGTTGAAAAGATATGATCAGTCTAACACTAACTGAAAGATTTGTCTTGAATATTGTTTTTTTATACGAACTAGCATGAACATAATACAGCACTTTGATTTTTCTCTATAGCCACGAGAGAAGTAAATCCATAGACAGCTACACAACAAATTTGTCTGTCAAAGACATATGATGAATGTTATTTTAAATGAAGTGAACTTTTGATTAAAATTTTTCACACGTAGACATCTTGCAGGCACGCTTACTTGATTCTAGAATAGTTTTACCCACTTTTAGGAGTCCAATCTGTCTTTACGTTTAATGTTATTCGTATCTATTATATGTGATATAGTATAGTTTAAACAATTTAGTAATTTGGTAACATTAGGCATGTTGCGCTTGGAAAAGAAATGGATTGTTTTGTGTTTTGTTAATTGTGTGGTAAAACCTTCAAACAGTATGATATTTTCATAACATTTAAAGTCTAACTAACGCAATCTTTTTTACGATTTTATTGGTTCAGTGATGTTTCATTTCAAGAAAAATCATTTGTATATTGATATCAGTAACAATTTTGACGTTTTAAAAAGTTAATTTCTTGAAATAAAATCGTTTGAAAGGTTTTAGTTGAATTAG